>NQII01005409.1:306-161357 GCA_002778355.1 Clitarchus hookeri
CCCCCCCCCCTCCACTGCTAACACACTGAGTGCTTTACGGGAGCTCGTGGACGGTGTGAGCTACACGTGTAACAATACTTTTATGCTGCCGCAGTAGTGCAAACTTAAGCACCACTATACATTGCCGCAGTCCATGTATTTCGACATAAGGCTTTTGTTTGTGTGCGGTATTGAATAGTTTTGAGACTCCACCTTGCGTGTGTATGCGCCTTAAAATGCAGTGTGCAAATGGAAATGAGCTACGCGAGTTAGGTTCTCAAAAATCTATTTTTTTTTCTCGTTCTGAGGCTTGTTTGCCGCTATTTTACTTGTATTATACTGTTCCCCTCTAAGTCATATTCAGCCATGCCATCTTTCGTTTTGTTTTTCTCGTGCTATTTGTTTTGCTTAGGTGTTTGTATATACGCCAGATATTTCATCGTTGTGAGTAGTTATAAATAGGGCATTCGAACACAGGATCGTGACAGGGAGCCAGGGAGCCATGACGCAGAAACCTCATGCTCTTGCATTCATTCGCCATTTTTACAAATTTACCTTTAAATATCCCGTTTTGCACTCAAAATTTCCCTTCTTCCCTAAAAATTTCCCTAATTTCCCTAAAATTTTTCCAAATTTCGCTAATTTTTTTTTTTTATTTTTTTTTGCGAAGTTTTTTCAATGACTCCACAATGTGGAGGAATGACTCATTTTTTGGCAATGAGGGGTTGAGGGGTTGAGGTATTTTCTCGTAGTCTACTCCTACCATACTTCACGCTCTTGCATTCCAAGCTGGGAAGGTTATAGCCCTATGCGAACTTATAACCATAGTTGGCCGTAATTCCCGAACCGTTTAACATGTAGTCTTCAAATTAATAATATTGGCATCGCCGCCGACAAGGAAAACTAACAAATGGTCAATTAAGCCATATGCGAACTTATAAGCATAGTTGGCCGTAATTCCCGAACCGCTTAAGATGTACTCGTCAAATTCATATCATAGGCATCGACACAGCCAAGGAAAATTAACAAATGGCCATTTAAGCCCTATGCGAACTTATAAGGTTATTTTATCATAATTCCCGAACCACTTAAGATATTGTTCGTCAAATTCATATCATAGGCATCGACACTGACAAGGCAAATTAACAAATGGCTATTTAAGCCATATGCGAACTTATAAGCAGTGTTGATCGTAATTCTCGAACCGTTTAAGATGAAGATGTCAAATTCATATCATAGGCATCCACGCTGACAAGGAAAATTAACAAATGCTCATTTAAGCCCTATGCGATCTTATAAGCATAGTTGACCGTAACTCCAGTACTGTTAAAAATGTACTCGTAAAATTCATATCATAGGCATCTATACAGACAGGGAAAATTAACAAATAGTCATTTAAGCCCTATGCGAACTTATAAGCATAGTTGGACGTAATTCCCTAACCGTTTTATATGAACTCCTCAAATTCATATCATAGGCATCGCCGCCAACAAGGAAAATTTACACGTGGTCATTTAAGCCCTATGCGAACTAACAATCATAGTTGGACATAATTGCCGAACCGCTTAAGATGTACATGTCAAATTCATAACATTGGCATCGCCGCCAAAAAGGAAAATTAACACATGGTCATTTAAGCCCTATGCGAACTTATAAGCGTAGTTGTTCATAATTCCCGAACTGTTAAAGGTACAACCAGCAAATACATAACTTAGGCAAGAGGGTGTTCTCCGAGCCTTCCCTGACGTCCCGACTGGCCCATACATCACACTCTTGCAGGGGGTGTTCTCAGAGTCTTCCCAAATCCCTGCCATGTCACTCTACTGGCCCCTACATCATACTATTGCAGGGAGTTCTACGGGTATTTCCAAATTCCTACCATGTCACATGACTTGTCCCTACATCATGGGTTTATCTCAGAGTCTTCCGAAATACGATTACCATTTATTTTATTCCAACTAGATCATTTACTTCATGCTCTCGCATTTCAAGCGAGAGGTTGTCTCAGACATCACACTCTAGCATTCCAAGCTGGGAGGATTATCTCAGAGTCTTCCCCAGTCACCGTGGTGCGAGGTATAAAATAAAGGACGTCACCATAGTACTTGGTGTAACACAAAGAACGTTTCCGAACACTTCAACGACGCATGCACCATAACATAAAGGGTGATGTCGAACACTGCGACGAAGCGTGTCAGGCATAACATAAGCGGTGCTACCGTACACTTCAACAGCATGGGCATTTTAATATCAAGGGTGGCGCTGCACACTTCATCGATGCATGCACCCTAACATAAAAGATGATGTCAAACACTGTGACGAAGCACGCGAAGCATAACATAAAGCACATCACTGTACACTTCAACGATGCGGGCATTTTATTATAAAGGGTTGCGCCAAACACTTCAATGTTGCAATGCACCCTAACATAAAGGGTGACATCGAACACTGCAACAAAACTGGCACAGGAGAGAGTCCCTCACACGCTGCAAGATGTCTTTTTAAGTTATCGTGTCGTCCAAATTGAGACTTACACTGTTCACATGTTAAGCTAGATTGCTTCATGTTCATGGAACTAGCAGTTTATTGTCGGCAGTCATGACAGCTCTTAGTAAATGGTTTCTTGCAGAAACAGCACAAATGGCTTTCAGACGTATTTTCCATCTTTGCTCGAGACGATGTATACTCTTTGAAATACGAATAACAACTAAGGCGATTCCATCAATTTCACATATATATGTGCATATCTTCTTATTTCATCACTAGGTTGTAAGCCTTTTTTATGCGTTCTGTAAACATATATATATATTAAACTAATGTCTCTCCACTGCTACATGCCATTTTACATCTCTCATGTCGACGTGTGTTGCTACTTTTACTAAAGATTTTACCGCATTTGCAACAATGTTTCCAACATGTTGGTGATGGATTGTGTTTATTGTTCACATGACGGTCAGAAGTTGGTAATGTAGATGTATCAATAGTTCGTACAGCAGACATCTGATCGTCACGATTTTGTAACATTGACAATGCACTGTGTTGCTTAGCATGAGAAGAAACTAGATCTTTGCACTTTTTCATATGTATGTTTAATCTGACTATACAAGTGGACATACCTTGGCATATATGACATCGATAGCATGTGCGATGAGGATTAAGCTCGCATTTATGCTTTATATGACTCTTCTCATCGTAAGCATATGCAATTGTACTGTTACAGTAGTGGCATGGACATCTAGGAGATGTGACTATTCCAGCCATTGTTTTCTTAGTAGGGTACATTGCCCTTAATGATGTTGATGGTTCGAAGTTTTTCTTTCGCGGATATCTTACCATCAAAAATTTGCTTTATTCTCAGCAAATACTGATTGGCCTATGAAGGAAGGAGAGCTTTGCATGTTACACTATGCCTTTTTAAGCTATCGAGTCTTCGAAAATATGATTTGTATTTTTCACATGATAAGATAATACATTTCATATTTTTTTGGCAGCCAGTCTCGTGTCTACGAGCATTGCAACCTTTAGAAAAAGACTTCTCACAGTAGCAACACAAATAATTTTCTCGATTATTTCCCATCATAGATAAAAAAAAAAACAGTTCTGTTCTCTCCTTGAAGTCTGAATAATCACTGAGTCGGTCATCCTCTCCTGCATTAATATATACATACATACAGATGCAACAGTGGTGACCTTTATGTCAGCTTTGTAATTGGCGAGATGCTTTGGAGACATGTTAGGCTTCTTTATTGTTGTGTGCGACAGCGCCCTTTATGTTAGACCTGCGAGAGCCTCATATTACCTGTTAGGCCTCTTTATGCTCGGTGGTGTTCTCTCTTTATCATGGTGGTACCTTTAATTTATGCTTTATATGTCTTTGTATTGTAGGCATATAGAAATGCTATGTAACAGTAGGGGTGTGATCATTCCCACCATTGTTTTCATAGTAGTGTGCATTGCCTTTAATGCTTTTTCATTTTATATGGTTGTGAAGACTCTGAGATAACCCATGCGCATATGTTTGGTAAGACCCTGAGGTAACTCTCCTGTCTTGGCCTGCAATAGCATGTTGTATACCTCATAGGAAGGGCTTAAATTTTAATCTAATTTGGGAAACCTTAAACCTTTCGTGATGACGGGAATGATGTTATGAATTTGCCGAACGTATCTTACACGAAACGGAACCTATGCACACTTATGATTGTAGGGAGTAAATGAATCTGTAATCATTTTTATATGTATAGGACATAAATAACTCCACGATGATTTGTGTTCTCAGGAACGATATATATATATAAACACATATATTTACAACGAATTTGCCGTCTGCATGTTAAACAGTTCGGAAATTACGAGCACCTATGCTTATAGGGCTTAAATGATACTGTGATAATTTACCCATTGTCGATGGTGTGCTGTGTTTCGAAACTTACATCCATATCTAATAATGAATATGTATTTTTTCCCCTTTGGTGTAACTTACTCGGCCAATCTTTGTTGTATGTGTTGGTGGGTCTACTGTTTATGTAGGTATGTAAGTGTGTATATCAATTTTGTGTACTTGCACTGTGAGCGTACATCATAACTAAATCCTATTTCTCAGGAAGAGTCGCGCAGAGCTTCTCCTTTGGTGTAACTTACTTGGCTAATGTTTGTGTGCATGTGTTGATGGGTCTGCTGTATGTATGTGTATGTAAATGCTTACATGAATTTTGCATACTGATACCATTAACGTATATAATATCTAAAACGTATTTCACAGGAGGAGCCGCATATAGACTCCCCTTTCGTGTAACATACTTTTTTTTTGCAGTGTTCGGCATCACACTATATGTTAGGTATCGCATTCGGCGCCATCCTTTATTTAAAATACCCATGCTGTTGAAGTGTATGGTAGCATCCTTTATGTTATGCCTTGCTTGATTCGTCGCAGTGTTCGACGTCGCCCTTTATGTAAGTGTGTGTACATCGTTGAAGTGTTCGGTGCCTCCCTTTATATTAAAATGCCCACGTCATTTAAGTGCACGGTAGTGTGCTTTATGNATGTGTGTTGTGGTGAGATACGCCAAAGGCAGTACTTGCGTGAAAATAACTTCGGGAAAGATATCAATAGCCCAGGGCTGCAGTCTACGCTGTCAACTGTAGAGGTATGCAGTCGCGGTTCCCAAAACATAACACTTAGCCTAATTCCAGCTGAACTAAAGCACCGAAAAGGGGTCTTATTGCCTTAAGTTCCCGCGGCCTGGTTTCAGCGGCCGGAGCAAGGATAAACGTAAAATGGGCTCGCACAGAGCGAATGCGGGCATCTACGTTGCAAACATTTTGTTTAGGGTTGGCCTAGTGTATACTGATCGAATATAGTATATCCGCTGTTACTTCACACTTTCGGAATCAACTTGGAATTGGAATTGTATAGGTCTCACTAACGTCTACGAGAGTTATGCTTGAAGGCTTATCAGAGGACGAGTTACAGACCAACTTATGACCTAACTTAAAGTAACGCCCATGCTCCATCTAGTATTCGAACCCAGGACCTCCCTTACCGCAAGACCGGTGGCGCACCAACCGACTAGGCAACAGGAGGTCGGCTTTCGAATTCAAGCATTGAAAAATCACGCCATGTATGGTGCGTTTGGTTGTTTCCTGAATATGTCACGTATCACAGGCGTTTTATACTACTGTAAGCATAACAGTATCCTATTTTATGTTTATTTCAATTTTCAACTACATTTTTGACTATAGGTTTTATTTACAATTAGTATGAATAAAAACAGGGGAAAATTAGGTATGTTGGTAATACTTAGTAAGATACAGTTATAATAGAATGTTTAATTAAAACGAGTGCGCGCGAATGCTGAGCGTTGTCTCTTCAGTGTAGTTTTCTAAACCTAGTCAAGAATTGTTTACATAAGGCGGAGGAATATCTTGTAAGTAGAAATTTAGCCGGTCTCAGAAAAGTTGGAAAGAACCCTGATGGGACTATATTTACAGCTATGGATATCTTCTCCCATTCATCCGTGGAAGAAGACATTAAAGCTCACTGTAAAATTATAACATAAATTTTGTAAACGCATTGGAAATTGATATGTCTGCAAGCGGTGTAAAGTAATTTGTAGCACTACGTACAGAATAAATCCTTCCGTGTAGAAAAACGTTTTTTCTCAGTGTACATTGTTACATTTATGTGTCCTTTTAACTCATTTATTTTATGGAACTTTAAACGAATTTCAGCAAACACGCTGTTTTCGATATTACATTTATGATGTCACATTCCTTTGTCTTTTAAGACATCCCATCCACGTTTAATTCTTACCATGTGTTTTTCAGGCATGTAGGCTATTTAAGTTTAATACCNTCTTTTAAGACATCCCATCCACGTTTAATTCTTACCATGTGTTTTTCAGGCATGTAGGCTATTTAAGTTTAATACCATAAACGTGTTAATGACATAACCACACACACCCAACTTCATGTTAATGTCTTTGTAAACACGGGCGTACCAGCTGTTCTAACTATCGGCGATGTGTCATTGGTTGGTAGCATGATACTCTCGGAGTATACCATCCAAATTAATTTGACGAAAAATGACGAAAAATTCTGTGTTGTGGACCGCTATGCTGGAAAGGCAATTATTGTATTTTACAGNAAGAAACGAGGTGTCTTCATTCTGTAGGCAGTGTTAGAAAGAAAATTTAATTAGGCAGGAATCATTCCAGCGACTATTTGTTTTGTGCCTGAAAAACGAATGATGCGATATCTCGTTTTGCGAATCATGTAGATGTTGCGTGACGGGGAAGCAGAAATTAACTTTTACCAAGCAAACAGATTGAGCGCACCTGTTCGAACCAAAGCGCATAATTTACGTGGGGCATGAAACGCTAGAAAAAAATATTGCAGTGGTCTAACGAAATGATTTTCAGGAAACCAACGGCAAACATGTCATTGCAGACTTGGCACCAGCCGTTTTTCTTGGAAGGGAATCATGTCAGCATTGCACACACAGAATTTTATGTGAGTGGAGGTGGTACTTAGTTTTTCGTTACTGAAATTAAATTCCTACCAAATTAAACCTCACATTCCTTTTATATGAGTTTACTGGTTTTACGTTGAAAAGTATGACATCACTTACATGAAAATTTAATGATTTCATTAAGCATCTACAGATTTTGCAACACCTTTACTGAGTAAGATTTACATTTGCATTTTCATTTCAAAGAAAATAATTTATTTTCAACAAGCTTTTTCATCTTGAAGCACACAAATATCAGGGCTTTAAAAAACTCCTATGAATAATCGTAGCTTTGTATTTAAGTTTACATACATACTTTTCTGCTGCCGGGCCAAAAAAAAAAAAGCTATAATATCCAAAAATTAATTTTAAAAATAATACAAACGACACCGTATCATCAGTGTAGCAGAGACACGCCCAAAAGAAAAGTAAACCATGTTTTGGTATGAATTATAATGTGAAGAATAAACAAAGAATAATTTTTAAAAGAAATACAAATGAACAGCCTTTAAATGAACAGTGTTTTACAACATAAAAATATGGTAAATAGACTTTTTTGACATTTTCCACCTACTCCCAGTAAGCCTAAAACGCAACAAATACAATTTATTATTCATATACCAATCAATAATGACAGCACAAAATTTTATAGAAAAGGTTTTGAATAAATCTTCCTAGGAAAAAATCGCAAACTAATGTGTAACCACATTAATTTTTCTGGCAATATTATTATTCGGGTACATCAGAGTTCAAATTAAATAAAAGTTGCGTGAGAAATATCATACGTTTCTTTAATAATAATCAAAAAGAGTACAAGATTATCTTCACATATTACTCTTCAGCTGGCATTGTGTGTAACATATCACAATTAGGAGAATGTTATAAAAGGAAATCGCACAACCATTGTGGTTTACATTGTTGCAGCATCAATAACCTACAGCGTAATAAAGGTGAGAAACCAAACAACATTTAACCCAACCATTTAGTCACACACAAAATATCAATGTGGCCAAATGTTTCATAGTAAGAGGGCTAATTACCTTTCCTCAATACGTAATAAAAAAAAAAGTACAAATACTTTCCACTATGAGCCTTGAGCAATAATCGTAAATAAAATGCAAAGTGGTCATCATAACACCGTATTTAACACAGATTATTGTTGGTAAAATATATTACCAGTTAAGAGGATCGTGTACAGCTATAACATACGGTTGCTTGGTGCTGTAATACGTTAACAACCAAGTGTTGTTTTTAAAATACGATTTTACAGGTTTTCTTGTCGTTTTGGAACTTCGTTAGATGAATAGAGGACGTTGAGACCAGCTCATTAACTCAAATTTTAATTTATTCTGACAATGTGCCTTTTGGAAATAGGCACCACAATGAAAAGCATCCGCCCATGCAGCTGGACGATTTTACATGAACGCCGCACTTAGTGAAACGCCAAAGGGCAACGCCTGTGGGCATAACATTGTATGAAAGGATGCAATGATCTGCCCTAGATTCAAAGTGACTTGCGTTTTCTGACGTGCCCGTCTGAAAGCGTCATTGTAGAAACGTTCGATCACTCCAAAATATGTGATAAACTTCACTTCCTTTCATTCACAAAATTTTTAACTAGGTACTTCATTAACATTCTCGTTGAAGAATTAGGAACTACATCGGCATTTCCCTGCGAATGTGGTTTTAAAATTACCTTACGAAACATCACACCAACTGCAATCAGCTTAGATCAGAACGCGAGTGAGGCATGTTACTGCATAACCGAACACTCTCGATGTTAAAGTGTTTTCGAAATGCGTTAACACCCTGAATGTTCCGTTTCTATGCTGTTTAGAGTGAGTGTCATTTCTTTAAGTAGCTTTGTATGAAAAATGGTTCTCGAATGTGTTTCATAAAATTTAAAGAACAGGGTAGGCTTATGTCGTCTGCCTACCTGGTGTGGGAAATGCTTTACTAGGTGCCTGAGGGGAATAGTCCATAATAAACAATGAATCGCTTATGACACTATTTTTGGAAGATAAAATTGCACGAACCGACTAAATGTTCCTTATATAAGATAAAATATTCTCAAGTGTAATTAACACTTGACTGTGGTTTCAGGTATGCTTGTTCAGTTGTTTATGATCNAGATAAAATTGCACGAACCGACTAAATGTTCCTTATATAACATAAAATATTCTCAAGTGTAATTAACACTTGACTGTGGTTTCAGGTATGCTTGTTCAGTTGTTTATGATCTTTGAGCTGATACGGAAATCATCTAATGCCTAAATATTTACCGGGATTTTGCTTGCAAATGTCTTTTTAAGACTTTCCCATCGTTTCACATAATGTCCTTTAGTGTGTTCGCAATCAGGTGTCCCATTAAAATAAATCATACCCAAAACAGTCCGCAATAAAAAGAACAATGATCTCGCACACTTCAAAACACGTTTCGCTTAAACAAAAATTAGCCATTTTCAGACAGTTGCATCTTGAAATAGACAAGTGCATATCTACAAAACTTGTAGGGCTACAGGAAGTTGGCAGTGAGATTTTCCGGAAACCTAAAATATATAAAATTACAGGACCAACCATTGAAGTCCTATAATTTACAGGCATAAATACGGAAAGCCTGCACGTCTGTTAAGCTAATGATTCACGCATAAGGGAGGCGAGCTACTTGATGTGCATGCTAGTGTCGACCTTATAGCTGGCCTGCGTGCAAAACAGCTCCCGGTGGGCGGGCGCTTCACGTGACAAACGGGCGCAGAACGGATTACAACCCGCCTTGCCTGCCTCGGTACCCGATAAAGACAGGCGGCGGTGGCTTTCTGTTGCGCACGCCGCCACAAACCACATCTTCCCACAGCCCTCCCAGTCTTTGGCGGAGACTTCCTTTTATCTTGGCTCCTCCTGCCCCTGGTGGGCCATGCGGCTTACACCCTCTTTGCAGAAGGCCGGGGACAATAGGAATACAATATCGGCCCCAAGGTGCCTTCCTGCCTTTCCGAATGCAGCCCACAGCCAAGGGTGGGCGTGGAGAATCAACAAGGAGCTGGGCAGCGCCACACCAACGTGCGCCAGTTTTGACACTGTAAGGAGAGATACAGAATCGTGCTCCAGTCCGCACTGTACCATCTGTGCCGACTGAACTCTTTGGGAGTCGATCTGTCTGCAGTTGCATGAAATTGAGCAAACGAAACTGACTGCAATGTTTTTAGCAATATTGGCAGTAGATTATGGAAATAAGTTATGTTCTTACGCCTCACAAAAAGAGTACTAATAAATTGGTGGGCACTAGAATATATTTATATATAAATCATTGTATTTTAAAGACATTAGTGTCAGGATTTGTGTGATATTCATGGATTTATGTTACTAAAATTTTCATAGTTTCACCTATTTGTCGTATGGACAATACTTGTTTATAAATAACGATGTTACGGTTTGTGTTAGGAGGGAGGTAACACAGTGGGCACAGAAAAAAAGCTATGCAGAACTTTTGAAAGTGAACAGCTAAGTTTAGTCACCTTAAGTGACAGTTTACGAATATTAGTTACGACGACCAAATAAAAATTTCGTAAAACACCCACAGACTGAAAAACATGTTTTGTATGTAAGACTTTGGTGAACCATTTACCCTGACACTTGCTCAGTGCCTTGTGTGTGTTTTGATGTGTGGCAAGTTTCTAAAAATTTAAGAAAAAAAACTAAAAAAATTAAATAAAAACTGAAAACTAGATTATATATTGAAAGGAAAAATTAAGTAATACCTTTTGTGTTGTAGTCAAAGTAGCTTACAGCAATTTTGGTTCCATTAACAGCTATGTAAAAGTAAAAATTATCACCTTACTGCTGGTGATCTTTTAATTTAACGCAGCAGTATTTGTTATTATATCCAGCCAAGTTAAAAGCTCATATTTACCATGATTTATACCGATTAATTTTAAATTAACTACGATCCAATGAAATCATCACTGATTATTTCCCACTTAATTTACAGTAAGTGCGATGCCATGCCACCCGATGGACGACTGATTCAAAATTTGTTGTACCATATCCAGCTTATCGACTAAGTTATTATCAGAACAATATAATTTTATCTAAAAACCCATGTTGTAAAACTATATGGTAATATATTCATATAGTCAAAGCGTCAAATGTTATTTGCGTAGTTCGGCTCAATTTTGAGTAATATTTCACCCCTGAAGTTACTTGAATTGTAATCAACTTGGAGCGACGATGGAATGAATATTGCTGTTTACTGCAAACATGCGATAATATGTGATTTTGTGCACAAATATAAGTATTATTTTCACTAGTATGTACCATAAGAGAACAAGGATGATCTTTTTTTTAACAGGGAGTGTAAATTGTAGCTATTACCAAGGTTCGAGTAGGCAGTGGCCGAGCTTAGATGTTTCGCCATCACCACAAACGTGCTAAGTAGTGTCCGTTCACGTTCAATTGAGTCCATTACAGGCTAAAAGAGCAGTCAGTTTGGGTTGGATATATAATTAATATTCTTTCAATTCGTATGTTTCAACAATGTCGTAACATTTAAGCTTCAGATAATTTTTCATTTCCTATTCATTGTTTTATCTTGTAACACCAATCTCTCTATTAGTTTTGATTTTTTTCTTCAATATTTTTTCTACTTGAACTGCCGGGATAGTTACCATCACTCGCCATATAACTACTGCGTTCTTATCAAATATTTATTATAGCAATAACAATAATTTCAAGTCTATATCTTAGGACCCTACGATATTGCATACCTACCTCTTTACACTTATTTTTCCTTTAACGAGATCACAATTGTGTTTAGATAATTAAGATATAAGAAATTCCCATACAGACATTGCTAAAGTTTGAAATACAAATTAGAATTTTACCTTGGCTATCTGTTATGGTAGTCGTGTGTGTCCTTGACTACTGGTAAAGTTAAATTTCCGTTAAAAATGGGTGAGCTTAAACTTTCAATTTTCAAATAATTATATTAAAAGTATAAAATATAAACATATTAATTAATTCATATAATTAAATTCCTTCTTAAAGGTAATAAACTATTTTTGTACAAAACTAGTAACTTTTTAACAAAAAAATTAATTTTTTTTATTAAAAAGGGTACTTTTTTTGTTTTTCTTTGCTGTGTTATACGTTTACGTTTTTGTGGCCTGCAGTATTTACTCACCTTAGTTTGACCCCCTTCTCTAGTATGTGTTTCACGGTTCTAATTGTTACGTACTTTCTACTAGCCACGATTGCATATCATTCTCGGTGAGGGTTCTCAACATTATCAACACCACAGCCAGTATTCAGCCATTATATTTTTGGCTTATGTGGGAGGAGAACCAATGCGCTGATTGTCTGCACGAGACACTGGAATAAGCAGGCCTCATGTCCGACTGGCTACCACTGCGTTCTGCGCAAGATTTCCTTGCGGCTGGGCTGCCGGCTGGCGAGTGAGTTGCCAGCTGCTGATTGGCGAACGGTGCTCCGACATCTTGCTGGCTAGAGACGCCATTTTGTTGGCGTCACGGCTGCATTTTTTGTTTTTCCTAACCCGTTCAGTCCTCGTGTCCGCGATTGAGGACACGCTGTACCTGAAGGGTACTTAATGGCCGGTACTGTGCTCAGCAAGCAATCAGTGTCCGGTGTTTTTGAGTATATTCCTTGTACGTTACCTGATTTATCGGTGTTTCTGCATCTCTCGTTTACGAATATTTAAAGGCTGTTCACGGTAAAGTGTGCAATTTTGAAAATTGTCATTGTCCCTACCTGCACATATTTTAACGGACACAACGATGGACGGAAAAGTAGTCCTATGTCTTAATGTCAAAATAAAAGTGTTGGATAAACATCTTGTAAATATTGAAATTATTTCTTTAGCGGTCTAAGCAGGTCTTTCAAAACTGCTCAGTTTACCGTAAACAGTCTATAATGCTGATTACACCGAACACGCAGTGGGTGGTTCTCATGTTGCTAGAAGCAAGTTCGACACAAGTACAGAACACACAAAAATATTACGCGACGGCAACACTTGTGAACGCAGAAGAATTCGGGACCGAAAGGGTTCATTAATGTATTCGCTCCACTCGGGGTCGTTGAGTAACGGAAGAGGGAGAGAAGAAGTTCAGTTTCGATAATGCGGCGGGCATCCACGCACACTGAGAGAACCACCAACAAAATATTTGTTTGTATTGAGCCGAAAATATATTTAGTTGCCACAACAAAATATTTTTTTTGAGTAAACAAAACTTGAAAAGCAACAAAATTGATTTTGTCTATCTAACTAAATACACAATTGAATAAAAGAAACCTCTGTGTCGGGCCAAAAGAAATAAGACTGTCAAAAAAATATTTTCTTCAACAAACTGTATATATTTGTTTGACCACTAATTTGATTGCCTATGTTCGAAAATACAGCTCAGGGGTTTGTTTGCATTTTTTTTTACAATTAGGCTAGTAACAGGTTTTGTTAGTGAATTTATTGATTCTTAATAATGGTGAAAACACTTTATAAAACAAGTTCAACATGAAGCTAAAAAGTTAATTTTAAATTAAGCATATTTTTTTGCGCACGTTGTCCAATATTTAAAATGTATGCATTTAAGATTATTCCAATTTCTTCAACATTCACTTTAGCTGAGGATGATATAGTTTCGAATCTCGGAAAGTCTTCCAATTTTTTTAAAAATAATAACATAAACTATTTCATGTACGTGGAGCCAAACAAATCTTAATTTGCACAGTACAAATTTTTGTTTAGGGTGACGAAACGAGAACAACAAAATAATTTGTTTTTAAAGACAAAATATTTCACTGGCCGTATACAACAATCATTTGGTTACGCCAAACAAACATTGTTTAATTCTACCGGAGTTGCGTTGAGACATGAAAACTGTGAACAAAATATATGGGTTATTTTGAATTNCAAACATTGTTTAATTCTACCGGAGTTGCGTTGAGACATGAAAACTGTGAACAAAATATATGGGTTATTTTGAATTATGGCCAACCGTTTGGTCGCAGCGTCAGGCGTCATGAATCTAGCGTATGATCGTGTGTGAATCACCACTACTACTGCACAAAGAAGATGTTGTACCCTGATGATCGGGCCACTTGCGAGTTCACACGCGGATGTTGCGGTGCCAGCGAATGGACGGTAGACACTTTGAACATCTGACGTAAAATCCCCCGTTTAACGAAGTGTTGTGTACCCCTATGGACCGCTAGCTCGGCTCTTATGCTTACGCCGTAGAGTAGCGCGTATTAATGAGCACTGTCGTTGCATTGTGTGGCACATGTGGAACTTTACAATTCATAATTTACTGCTTTCATCGCAGCATTACTGTGTGTCTGGTGCGGTGCCTAACATACGTTCGCACGCTAGATTCAAACCAAACCGTCGGCCATTATACCAAATTAACCCGTAAATTTTCTTCTAATTTTTCATTTCTCTACGCTGACCTTCAAAGAACTCTCACTGCTGTTTGCGCAGGTATCAGCAGTGTTGCATTCGAGACCTATATGTGAACTCTCAACAGATCTTCGGGAGTACGAAGTTTTGAAACCAGGTAATTTCCTTGTGGGTGAGCCACTGGTAGCTTTGCCTGGCCACAATATATGTGACATTCCTTTCAACCGCCTTGATCGCTGGCATATGATCACACATTTCTGCCAACAAATATGGAAGAGATGGGGTGTGGAGTACCTACACAATCTCCAGCAAAGGGGAAAATGGACACAACCAGTTTCTGACATGTGCATTGAACACNGGGTGTGGAGTACCTACACAATCTCCAGCAAAGGGGAAAATGGACACAACCAGTTTCTGACATGTGCATTGAACACTTAGTGCTGCTGAAATACTCCATGTTGCCACCACTAAAGTGGAAAACTGCCAGTGTGTCAGCAGTACATCCAGGCCNTTAGTGCTGCTGAAATACTCCATGTTGCCACCACTAAAGTGGAAAACTGCCAGTGTGTCAGCAATACATCCAGGCCAAGATGGCATAGTTCGTGGGGTAACCCTAAGAACACCACAAGGGGAGTTCGTACGACCTGTCAACAAGATTTGTCCCCTTCCTGTGGATTAACATTACAGTGTGATATTAGACCTACTCATTCCATATTTATATTGTATAATTTTCTTTGTAAACATGAAAATAATCATTTTCAGTGGGCGGTATGTTTATGATTTATGTAGTGCATAGTACTGTTTATGTGTGTTACATAATTGGTTTGGTTGGCCATAGTGTTGCCATTATTTTGGTTGACTCAGTGCGAACTATCATGGTGGCGGGTGATAGTTTGTGTAAGTTCGTGCTCAACATATCATGTTGAATAGAACTACAANAGTGCGAACTATCATGGTGGCGGGTGATAGTTTGTGTAAGTTCGTGCTCAACATATCATGTTGAATAGAACTACAAATAATTACCATGGGAATGAATACATTTCCTCCTTTTCTGTCTGGTGCGAGTATTGTCCAAGAGATTTTTTATAAGCACAACAAGTGAGAGTTTATTGCAATGTAATGAACTGCTTTAAGTAAATCTTTAATGGCGTCTCTTTGTTGCGAGTGTTACATTAAAAAAGATAATAAGTGACAGCATAAATTATAATTACCCACCTAACTTTTGACNAGTGCGAACTATCATGGTGGCGGGTGATAGTTTGTGTAAGTTCGTGCTCAACATATCATGTTGAATAGAACTACAATTAATTACCATGGGAATAAATACATTTCCTCCTTTTCTCTCTGGTGCGAGTATTGTCCAAGAGATTTTTTTATAAGCACAACAAGTGAGAGTTTATTGCAATGTAATGAACTGCTTTAAGTAAATCTTTAATGGTGTCTCTTTGTTGCGAGTGTTACATTTAAAAAGATAATAAGTGAAAGCATAAATTATAATTACCCACCTAACTATTGGCCATGAGAGAGACAACTGTGAAGTCCAATCTCCTTGGAAGATGACGCAGCTGAAGATCACTACGTCTTTAGCATCACCCTCATGGAGAGACACTGTGGAGAATGGACTGTGTTATATGTTAACCTTGGTTGTTTTTCAGGTGTTGTTATGTATGTGTGTTCGGCAATTAAAAGTAAAAACGCTCAGTTGGAATTGAAAAATATTGAAGATATTAATTATTCCTGTTTTATTTCTCATTGATTTGTGAAAAAAATATTTATAATTTTTATTCAGTTGTTCCAAGAATTTTATGAAGGACCCATGACAAGACTGAAAAAGAATCGGACCAATTTTGAATTTAAGAGGCTTCCTGCATAAATTTATTATAGAGTATATATTGAACAGCCAATCAAATTTTACTCCCATTTGTGAAATTACAATTCAAATAATTGGTTTAAAGTCAACAGTTTTACTTTACGGCATGTTAGGGTGGTGATAGTTTTATTGTTTCATATTCGTATAATCACATTCAGGGCTGTCGCGTGGGCGGGGCGACCGGGACGATCGCCCCGGGCGCCGCACGGCAAGGGGGGCGAAATAAAACAACCAAAATTGAAAAGATTAAAATANTTTTACTCCCATTTGTGAAATTACAATTCAAATAATTGGTTTAAAGTCAACAGTTTTACTTTACGGCATGTTAGGGTGGTGATAGTTTTTTTGTTTCATATTCGTATAATCACATTCAGGGCTGTCGCGTGGGCGGGGCGACCGGGACGATCGCCCCGGGCGCCGCACGGCAAGGGGGTCGAAATAAAACAACCAAAATTGAAAAGATTAAAATAAAAAAAAAAGTTAGATGCACATAACGTATTTTTTGAAAGTTATGTGTAACACAATGAATTTTGAATAATATGTTGCATGTATTTATTGAAAAAATTAATATTTGACACTCATAACTTTATATTAGCTAAGTTATCCCAAAATAAATATTTGCTTGTAATGCCAGTTTGCAGAGCAACTGTATGTGCTTGTATACTGTTAATAATAACAGCTTAATAATGAACTCCACTGTGTAGTAGGCGTAGGCCCCTTCCTCTTTCCTCTTCAAACGTCTTTCCTTGAATTATCTCTATATCAATATTACATTATCGATATGGGGCGCCTTTACGCGCGCACACACTCGATGCGGTGTAGCGCTGTTCTATTTTTATTTCACCCGACCTTGGGACGCTGACTTAAGGTTGAGACACTGACCTCACATCCCACACCGCCGGACCGGCGGCGCCGGTCCCCCCTCCCCCACCCCCTCTACGGCTGCTCATCCATCTTACCCTTCCTAACCCACGCATTCCTCGCAATCGCATCCACCTGCCACTGCCAGTCTTGCCCACTGTTCCCGAGCAAAGCAGGATCTTGAATTGTGTGTTGAATTGAATTACGTGAATTGTGTGTTTGTATTTTGTAGTTGTGTCAGTGTCCAAAATGCCAAAAAAGTTGTCGGGAGCTCAGCGGCGAAAATTAAATAACGTTAGTGAATTAGCGCGTGAAGTGTTNAGCAAAGCAGGATCTTGAATTGTGTGTTGAATTGAATTACGTGAATTGTGTGTTTGTCTTTTGTAGTTGTGTCAGTGTCCAAAATGCCAAAAAAGTATTCGGGAGCTCAGCGGCGAAAATTAAATAACGTTAGTGAATTAGCGCGTGAAGTGTTAGTGTCCAAAGTGCCAAGACNTCGGGAGCTCAGCGGCGAAAATTAAATAACGTTAGTGAATTAGCGCGTGAAGTGTTAGTGTCCAAAGTGCCAAGACTAACTAGTTTTTTTAATACTTAACCTTCAATCTCAGCGGCAGTTCCGGCAGAGCCCGTTACCGTCTGTGACCTGCCAAAAACCAGTTTTCAAGGGACTAGCGAAGAAGTTCCTGTCTTTCCTACGGTAATTTAAGGTCCAGATGGTAACCAAGAGGTAAATTTAACTTTAGAGTCTGAGATTGACAATGACACCAGCAAGCATTGTGATAGTTTGNAGATGGTAACCAAGAGGTAAATTTAACTTTAGAGTCTGAG
Organism: Clitarchus hookeri; assembly: GCA_002778355.1. Taxonomy (NCBI): domain Eukaryota; kingdom Metazoa; phylum Arthropoda; class Insecta; order Phasmatodea; family Phasmatidae; genus Clitarchus; species Clitarchus hookeri. The sequence goes on from NQII01005409.1 coordinate 18,259, forward strand.
ATTGACAATGACACCAGCAAGCATTGTGATAGTTTGCTTTGTCTGAAGACCCTGGATCATGGCCAGAGCTCATCTTAAAAGTGCAGCACAATGACCTAATTTTAAAATGCCCTGCTGACTTTTCCAAAGAAGATTATCAGTATACAAAGAATTCCAAAAACAGGCNGTTTTGTCTGAAGACGCTGGAACATGGCCAGAGCTCATATTAAAAGTGCAGCGCAATGACCTAATTTTAAAATGCCCTGCTGACTTTTCCAAAGAAGATTATCAGTATACAAAGAATTCCAAAAACAGGCATTTTTCAAATTGTTTTCGATTCCATTTCGCTGAAAACGGCGAAAAAGTACTAAGACGTTGGTTAGTTTATTCCGAAAAAACTGATTCGGCTTGCTGTTTTAGCTGTAGGATTTTTGACCCATCCTCAAAATCACAGTTTGGACAAAAAATGGGGTTTAATGATTGGAAACACATGGCTNCATTCCGACTGTATCACTGTATCACTTTAAATGCATGGTCCAGTGGTGCATGGCTGAAAATAGACTCAAAGGGGGTAGTTCTTCAATCAACCAGGAAATTATTAACCAAATCAACACTGAAACACAACGCTCGGAAGAGGTGTTGCGACGGTCAGTCGAAATCACTTTTTATTTAGCAGAAAATAACATAGCATTTCGAGGCTCGTCTTCCAAGTTATTTACAAAAAACAATGGTAACTTTCTCGGCTTTGTACAACTATTGGGGAAGTTTTATGCAGTTTTATTGGGGCACTTACGCAGACTATCCGACCGAGAAAATAACTTTCACTTATTAAGTATAACGATTCAAAATGAAATTATTAACATGTTACGCAATGCATTAAAGGAGAGCATTATCAAGAAAATAAAGAATGTCAAATATTTTTCAGTAATTTTGGACTGCACTCCCGATATTAGCCATAAAGAGCAAACATCTCAAACGATTCGCTATTTTAATGAAGAAAATGATGATATTAACATAGAGGAGAGCTTTCTAGCATATCGAGTGGCTGAAGAAATCTCCGGAGAAGCTCTCACTTACCTTATATTTAAAGAAATTGCCGCATGTGGACTAAACATGAAAGACTGTCGGGGGCAGGGTTACGATAATGGCGCCAATATGGCAGGAATCCACAAAGGAGTTCAAGTTCATGTACTAGAAGATTTCCCTCTGGCTTTTTTCATGCCTTATGGATGCCATAGTCTGAACCTGGTAATTGCTGATGGAGCGAAATCCTCTGTCAAATCTACATATCTATTTGGAATTCTACAGCGTATTTATACNACCTGGTAATTGCTGATGGAGCGAAATCCTCTGTCAAATCTACATATCTATTTGGAATTCTACAGCGTATTTATATAATATTTGCAGACTCTACAAAGCGTTGGTGTGTGATCAGTGAACATGTCAAGAATCTCACGCTACAAGAAGTATGTGAGACACGATGGGAAGCCCGCATATCTGCGGTTAAGGCTGTCCGCTATCAGTACGTCGAAGTCCGGGATTCTTTGATAGAATTGAATGAGAAAACGAACGACCCTCGGACAGCCAGTGAGGCTCATTCCTTAGTCAACCAGATGGAAGACTTTTCTTTCTTAGTATGCTTACTAGTATGGCATGATTTGCTGTTTGAAATCAATAGCATCAGTAAAAGTCTTCAAGGGAAAGCCAAGGGCGTTAGTGATGCTGTGAAGAAGTTCAATAATTGATTGGACTTGTTAAAATAATTTAGAGTAAGTGGATACAATAACGCAATAATTTCCGCAAATGAAATTGCAGAAGAGCTAGAAATACAACCAGTCTTCCCTGAAAAAATAATTCGCAAAAAGAAACGTGTATTTTTGTACGAAAGTGGTGACGAAGTGCAAACTACTGCAGAAGACACATTCAAGAGGGAGGTATTTTATCCATTGGTGGATACAGTTGTAACTTCAGTGAAAAGGAGGTCAACTGCAATTAATAACTATAATTCGCAGTAGGGATTTTTGTATAACGTGGCTAACCTTCCAGCAAAAGATGACTTAAAACAAAGTTGTTTGAAACTACAATCCCTCTTAAAAATATTCTGACGACGTATCGGACATCAACGGCAATGAACTTTTTTGTGAACTGCAACATGTGAATTCCATCTTGGAGCTGAAAGAACCCCAAGTTCAACCTATTGATGTGTTGCGGGCAATCAAGAAAAGAGACAGAAAAGGCTTATTTATGAATCTCTGGATTGCACAAAGAGTTTTGTTAACTACACCACTGACATTCGCTAGTGCTGAGCGTAGTTTGAGTAAGCTAAAACTTATAAAGACATATTTACGCTCAACTATGTCACAGGAGAGACTGAATTCTCTTGCCATCTTGTCCATTGAAAACGATGAGGCACGAAAAATAGATTTTAAGGAAATTTTCACGACATTTGCTCCTGTAAAAACCAGGCGAATGCCATTTAGTGTTCAATACATTATCTTTATTTGATAAACAGGGTTCCCTTTTCTATATTCTATTCAATGTATGTATCGAGGTTTTCCATACTATTAATTTGCATTAATAACACCTATAGTATTTGTTTATGATTGTTAAGATTTTCTCACATTATTTGTATTAATTGGATTTTCAATACAATCTTATTTAAAAACATATTATAATTGTTATTTTAATTCAGGACTCTGGTGTTCTTGTATGGTAATCCAATTGGGTGTCTCTTTAAGGGCACAAAGACACAACAACGACACAACGAACGCAGGGGCTTGGAACTTGTCTCACCAATGATTGGTAAAAAAAGGGGGAGGGGGCGCCTGACGAAATCTNCAACGAACGCAGGGGCTTGGAACTTGTCTCACCAATGATTGGTAAAAAAAGGGGGAGGGGGCGCCTGACGAAATCTCGCCCTAGGCGCCAACAAATCACGCGACGACCCTGTTCACAGTGTATATATAAACGTTATATATACACACATACCACGTCTCTATAAATCTTGGGGGGTGGGGACTTGAGTGGGAGGAATATTTGGCAGATAATTCCTTACAAAAATATATGACGAAAATATATGTACATCTTATCACCTAAGAGAGTGATAATTTTGAAAGCTATGCGCCCCCAAAATGTTTGTTAATGCGTATATTTGAAAATATAACAAGACACTTGTGATTAATAACAAATGTGCGAATGGTGTTTTATGTCAAGGATATCTTACACCTCTGAAAACGTGGTCGGTAATAATATCCGCCTTCCTTTTGGAAATGGCTGTTGGCACTCTATTTTGCATTAAATTTTGTGACACTAAGTTCTAAGCAATTTTTAAAGACAACTTGCGAATCAGCACGTCTAAATTAACAAAAAAGGTCGTGTTGTCGGAACACTCTCAGGTACCGCTTGTGAGGAAATTCATGCCGAACATTAAAAATAGACGGTGTGTTGCATACCAGGTCGGCAAACCACACCACGAGTAAGGCAATGTAAATAAGGATTTCTCAGGGGCGCACAGCTCCCCTTATATTCACTTTACGAATAAAGTGGTATTTACATTTTAGTCTTATATTTTCGTCAGGAATTCGTTGCTGAAGTTTGTCCCCTTGTTTAATAAACACATTACACACACACACACATATACACGTGTATATATATATAAATATATAACAAGAATAAAGAAAGAAATTAAAACAAATAAGAATTTAATAAATGATACAGTGAATGGAATTTATTTTAGGACGTTGTGTTTTCGACTACGTGTAGTTTCTGTAACTATTTTATGTATTTATTGAATACATACTACGATGGCAAGCAAAGTGTCTGTTTCTTTACGAACAGTTCGCGATTATTTTTCGTCAGCAATTTTTTTTTTTATCCGCGTGCAAGTTGTCGGAGAGAATAAACAGCACGCGGTAGTCGTGAAAATCTCGAATTCTTAGAAGTGGGCGGAGAGATGACCGAGCTATCCAGTCCCGACGGGTCTACCTTCTGCTAAGCTCACGTGTCGTCCGAGGTCTAGGACGTGTGGGGCGACCACACGTTGCGTCAGGCATCGAGGGACGTCCTTATTAACTAACACTCGCCCGAGGTTGGGCCGGTGGGACTCTGAACCCCGGATATTCAGAATGTAAGGAAACCAAAGAGATTTTTGTTGGTTCCGTGGTGGTGACGCGGGGCGTGGGCCGGATGGAGCTGTGCTTCGCTGTGCGCGGCATGATGAAATCCACAAGTGCCACGCCCTAAGGGTACTGCCTACCTGCTGCCAGCTGCGAAATTTAAATCGGAAATCCCTTGTTAAGGGAAATTTTCGCCTCAGTGCGTTAATTTTAGAGATATGCGTTTCAAAAGAAATGTATTCTTCACAAATTGTTCGGGAGAAGCCTCCTTCAGAGGATATATTTCCCTGACATGTATAGCCCGTGTGGAGAGAATATTCAAAATTTATGTTTGTAAAAAAAGTGCATTAAAAATTTACGCTCGAAGGGATTTTCTTTTAAAAAAAATNGAATATTCAAAATTTATGTTTGTAAAAAAAGTGCATTAAAAATTTACGCTCGAAGGGATTTTCTTTTAAAAAAAAAATCGTGACAAATACGTTTTGTTTGAAACGCCTATCTTTAAAATTAACGAATTGACGCGAACTTTCCTTANGAATATTCAAAATTTATGTTTGTAAAAAAAGTGCATTAAAAATTTACGCTCGAAGGGATTTTCTTTTAAAAAAAATCGTGACAAATACGTTTTGTTTGAAACGCCTATCTTTAAAATTAACGAATTGACGCGAACTTTCCTTANAAAAAAAATCGTGACAAATACGTTTTGTTTGAAACGCCTATCTTTAAAATTAACGAATTGACGCGAACTTTCCTTAACATGGGTTTTCCTATATAAGTTTCGCAGCAGCCAGCTGGCATGCAGTGCCATTAAGGCGGTCGCCTAGTGAGAGATATGTTTGTGTGAGCGAGGCGAAAATCGACGAAGCCCTAGAGACGACGGCGACCGACGTATGCAAAGCGGTATCACCTCTATACACAAGGCGCGCAGTCTTTTTTCGGCGACTCGCCTGGACGCCAGTCATCGGCGTGACGTCTAGGACCTCGCGCTCTCGCGCGGGCCTGCATCGTCACAGACACCAAACTAATACAGCGACGCGCGCACGCGGGGATCCGGTGCGTGCACATGCTATGCGCACAACTCAGCTGCTAACGGTTACGCTCCCGTTCGTTTCATCCCTGCTTCACACATCACTTCAGCATCGTTGACGATGAAAAAAGTTGGCTGTTAAGGATGTTCGATAACAGAAAATTATTTCTTTTCATTCTTTACATTTAACTTTTTTTTCGGACATAAAACAATAGCCTGGAAAAAGTGTAAAAAGGGGAAAATTATTTTATTGAATAAAACGTATAAAAATATATCAATTACATTTTTTTCAAGTTGTACTTCTTTTGGCGCGTTGAGGGTAAAAGTTAAGTGTGCAACGGAAGTTAAGCACGCACAGTGTAACGAAATTCAACAGTGAACGTGGTAGGGCTATGACCCAACGCGCATGCATGCATCGTCTAGCTATACATANAGTGTAACGAAATTCAACAGTGAACGTGGTAGGGCTATGACCCAACGCGCATGCATGCATCGTCTAGCTATACATAAACGCAAAGTACACAACATAGAAGGTCGTTTATTTTTCAAACAGATAGAAAATCAGTTCATCTAATAACCGAATTGAAAAACATTTCATTTATATTAGTTATTCATTGTCAATATAAATATATATATCTAATTAATAAATTTTACTTACATTGTGCCGTGAAAAATTTGTTAGCCACAAAAATGTATAATAAACTTTTAAAAGTGTTTTCAAGTATTTGAAGTTAATTTTTGTAAGTATTTAAGTATGTTCTTTAAGCAAACCTTTATTAATTGTNAGTGTAACGAAATTCAACAGTGAACGTGGTAGGGCTATGACCCAACGCGCATGCATGCATCGTCTAGCTATACATTAACGCAAAGTACACAACATAGAAGGTCGTTTATTTTTCAAACAGATAGAAAATCAGTTCATCTAATAAGCGAATTGAAAAACATTTCATTTATATTAGTTATTCATTGTCAATATAAATATATATATCTAATTAATAAATTTTACTTACATTGTGCCGTGAAAAATTTGTTAGCCACAAAAATGTATAATAAACTTTTGAAAGTGTTTTCAAGTATTTGAAGTTAATTTTTGTAAGTATTTAAGTATGTTCTTTAAGCAAACCTTTATTAATTGTNAAAGTGTTTTCAAGTATTTGAAGTTAATTTTTGTAAGTATTTAAGTATGTTCTTTAAGCAAACCTTTATTAATTGTGTTTAATGTGTTTCTTCAAACATTTTATTGCTTTCCTACTTATATAAATTATTTGCAATCGTAATAAAATGTTATTATGGTCACGCCAACGCGCGTACATAAGTACACGCACCAAAACTTTTTTTNTATTTGCAATCGTAATAAAATGTTATTATGGTCACGCCAACGCGCGTACATAAGTACACGCACCAAAACTTTTTTTGTACAAATTTCAATATTTTACACCTCAAAATAAGTGTCTGTGTCATCAGAATGTCATGTGGAAATTTAGTNTTTTTTGTACAAATTTCAATATTTTACACCTCAAAATAAGTGTCTGTGTCATCAGAATGTCATGTGGAAATTTAGTTTCTAATTTATTATGCTGTTCCTTCGGTATTTCAATTTAAACTTCTAATGTGAAATCCAAGGTTGAAATAGACAAAAGTTAAACCGTTATCGCAAGAAATCCGAGTGTCTGATTTCAAATAAGTAGCAAAAATTACCCTACTGTGATTTAAAAATAATGCTTAGGATGAAACCAAACTTTGTCTCAAAATAACTTATTGAGACTTATAAGAGTACATTTTTTAAGTTAAAATGTTTATATTTACGCCAAAAACTTTATGCAAATATTTTTTTATTAATGCCAAGATTACCACGTTATAATTGCTATCTTATCATGACGCCATATAACACTCTCAGAATCGAGAAATAAATTTTGGAACATGAACTACCTTAAGGTCAGTTCAAATTTCTTGTCCTCATTAGCGCGTAAGACTAAGCCTTCGCGATAACGCACCCTGACAGGACTGGGCGTTTCTAGATGTTTCCTCGTGGCTATGCCGCCCGCCTAGCGGACAACAGGACTTTCGCTAGAGAGGCAATTCCCACTGATTGTTTGCTGCTGGGCCAATTAGGGCGGAAACAGAGAGGAGAAGCTAGAATGAGAAGGGCGGCAGGAGAGGAGACCAACGGAATACCGAGAGCAATTATCGAAAATCAGATCAGGTAAATACGAAGGATTCATTCCAGAAGACAAACATTTAAATAAGGAAAAAGAATTTTCCCGACGACGAGGGAATTAAAAGTAAATAATTAACCGCTCACTTTATGATTTTCATAAACACGTTTAATTCGCCACTGCAANCGACGAGGGAATTAAAAGTAAATAATTAACCGCTCACTTTATGATTTTCATAAACACGTTTAATTCGCCACTGCAGATTAAGCTCTTTTGAGAATGGGCATACGTTTAAATTGGATTTTACTAAATAAATAAAGATGGAAACTGAACGGAAGCGTTACATTTGTCACTAATGGAAATTCGGGATAGGCCAAGAACAGGTATCATTAATCATGTTTAGTTATAAAGCACTTTTATTTTTTTACGAAATATTTTGTGTAACTGTTGATAACTACGCGATAGACAACAAGTAATACCTAGTCTGAACGTCTACAGTTATATGCTTGTTATCTCTGAAAAACATGGTTCTAACCAAACCTCCTTTAGTGTTATCAAATAAACTAATGCCTTGTGTAGAAATATACCCCGTCATACAATTTTTAATCCATTTTTAGTTATCGCAACAATAGCAAACATTTAATTGGTTTCGTTTCCAATGTGCGATATTTCGGAACGCGTCCTGTTTCTTCCGGCCACGGCTTTTTGCTGCCACGTACACACTGCGCTGGAGTGAGAATCTCTCTCTATCCCTCTCCTTCTCTCTCTCTCTCCCACTTTTCCTTATTTCTCACTACCTCGCATGGCTATTCGTTTCAACAACATTGGCAAGCGTAGGGGCGGCAAAATTTCGCCTCGCTCTTTATATTAATTTTAGCTAGTAATTAAGCCATATTATTCAAACCAAATAATCAATTAACGTTTATCCGGCAAAAACTTAAACCGACAGTTTGCGTGCAAACAGAAGACAATTTGCTGGCACTAGTCTGCGCTAGACAGGCTTCATCCTCCTCGCATCGCAGGCAGTGCTTAGCGGGAAACCGAAAGCCACGGCAGAAAAGAAGTGACGTATTTTAGAATGTGGACTTCCACGCCCTTCATCTGTTCATGAACGCTTTNGAAAGCCACGGCAGAAAAGAAGTGACGTATTTTAGAATGTGGACTTCCACGCCCTTCATCTGTTCATGAACGCTTTCTGTATCCCGGTGTAGGCTTCAAGCCTTACACATGCGTCATTGGCGCAACACGTTGAGTAGGAAGAAAGATTCCGATATATGCGACCCAGAAACACACGGATATTATTTTTATGTTCTAAGAAGTGTAACGTGACAGAAAATTTGAAAGTTTGACCTGGTAATGCTGTGTATTAATTAACTGGGGCTATGGGCTTATGTTTCTGATTTAAAAGTTATTTTACACTCACTGTTAAAAAAAATTGGGCAAGCTGTAAAATTATTTGCGAACCGTGAAATCTGCTTAATAGGTACAGCGATAAACGGCATGGAAACGGATAAATTTTCGTTTGATGAAACGTGTATTTTAGTAATAAGAGTGAACTGCCGTTGCCGTTAGTGAGGCCAGTAGGTAGGATTTAATGTATCTGGCAGCGAGATCATTCGAGACGTAACAAGTTGCTCAGAGGAGCAGAAACGGGGAAGGAATCGGACCCGACCTATAGGAAGGAACCATTCGCCTGAAGTGATTTCTGAAAACCATAGAAATTACAAACCAGGATTGCTGGACCGGAAATAGAGATCAGTTGCTCTCGATTGCGAATCCAGTGGTCTATCACTGCGCCCCTTTTTTTTTGGAATTTTTATTGCACGTTCATTATTGGCTATGAGATCTACAGGAGGTGTCAACGCGTGAACCAATTAAAAAATAACATTAAAATAATTGGTTATGGATTCTAGCTTGTCTAGAAATGAATACGCAAGTTTTTCAGCTCTCTTCTGCACTCACAAAATTCAGCTACGGCCTGTTTACAATTTGTCGTGCATATTTATTAAAACTAACTTCAATTAACAATTACAATATATAAAAAGTACTCAGAATTCAAATAAACAACTTGGTAAATAAATTATTACATATTATACAACAATATAAATATAAAAATAAAATGATAGTTTCTATAGAAAAAGGTTTNTGGTAAATAAATTATTACATATTATACAACAATATAAATATAAAAATAAAATGATAGTTTCTATAGAAAAAGGTTTTAAAAAAAAAGCTGTATAGTGCTTATAAAAAATATACAATACTTTAATAATACAAAAAATTTCAAAAATTAAACAAACTGCATCATACCTATATGATTACATACTAAAAAATTTGAAAATACATAGGAAATACAAGATAGGTAGTAAAAAGTATTTTAAAAGGAAACAGCCTGATGTTTACAAATTAAAAACTGACACTATTTCTATAAAAGTAAATACAAATAATGAGACACAATAACAATATCTTCATTTGTAGTATTTATTTTATAAATCACTGCTGGGGTATTTATATTGTTTTTCATTCTTACGCTCTATCGTATGGTAGTCCATAACAAGCAGGATTTGAAACTTACGCCATGTTCAAGAGTCTCATCCCAGAATCCTCTGGGAATATAACTGTTATACTCTATTCGCGGTTTCTTCACACTTTTGGAATCAAAACTTTGAAACAGACAACCTATGTACGGCGTGTTTGGTTGTTTCCAAAATGTATCATTATTATTATAAGCGTTCTATACATATCTTAACGTAAAAGTACCAAATATGTAGTAAATTTCAACTTTTACTTATCCTCTATATAAAAATCATATTATTTCGCTTTTAATAATAAATATAATATACAATAGGGATACAATAGGCGTGTTGGTAGCACCTAGTAAAAAAATAGCTCTCATGGACAATAATATTACATTGAGTGCGCATGAATCAGGTGGGTGGTCTATTTGGTGTAATTTTCTACATTTGGTTAATCTTTGTTTTCATGAGGCGGAGGGATACCCTGGAAGTATAACTTTACCAGGGCTTCAGGAAATTGTAATTAACCGAGAATGAGGCATAGCTGTAATATGCATATATTTTTAATGGCTGGCATAAAGCTTCCAATTACATAATCGTACCTCGCAAATAGACCACGCCCTCGTCAGCGGTTACGCCCACGTGGCGACAGCATGAAGCTGCCGAACGGCTGTTAAGGCCACATATGTNTGAATCAGGTGGGTGGTCTATTTGGTGTAATTTTCTACATTTGGTTAATCTTTGTTTTCATGAGGCGGAGGGATATCCTGGAAGTATAATTTTACCAGGGCTTCAGGAAATTGTAATTAACCGAGAATGAGGCATAGCTGTAATATACATATATTTTTAATGGCTGGCATAAAGCCTCCAATTACATAATCGTACCTCGCAAATATACCACGCCCTCGTCAGCGGTTACGCCCACGTGGCGACAGCATGAAGCTGCCGAACGGCTGTTAAGGCCACATATGTGTGAGAGTGTTCTGTTCGTTCCCATTCTGGCTCCAGACCTTNACGTGGCGACAGCATGAAGCTGCCGAACGGCTGTTAAGGCCACATATGTGTGAGAGTGTTCTGTTCGTTCCCATTCAGGCTCCAGACCTTGATGGGAACTTGCCGGTGTGCATAGCATGGATTACTCTAACAACTGAAGTGGCTAGAATGCCTGATGTGGCTTTGTGGCTGAATGAAAACTAGTGCTGGGCGCTGTGCACACAGTATGTTGCTCTGGATTAGACTCCTATTTTACCTTTAAGTTCACAGGCACAGGAGACCCGACTGCCCACACGCTGTACAAGACAGTACAGATAATGATGGGAGTGTGAATACTGCTCTCATTCCGAAAACTGCGCAGTTGTGAAATTGTGAGTTTAACTACCGGGTACGTGCGTTGAAATGAGCAGAAAAATATAGTTGGTAACGGTTTTTTTATAACCTGCTTAATTTATTTCGAGTGGTGTCTCTGCTTATGAGCAAAATAAAAAAAACATGGCCTAAAAAACACAAAATGTCGATTTTTCTCCAATTGTTATGAGTGAAAATGTTTTGAATAATATTTTTGCAATCAATGTTAGGTAAGAAAATTTTATTACAGCATTTTCTAAGTAATTTATGAAAGTGTAATATATTAAATGATAGGGTTTCCACTGAAAATCACAATGAAACACGTTACTAATGATAAGACAGCCGTCTGGTGCAAGTGTATGTGTTCCTCTCAGCGATAGAAACTCTCTAAGAATAGATCATGGAAAATATCTTCAGCAAGGTGGCGTCATTAATGAATTTTAATTGTTTTCTTGCAAGATAACTAGTGTAATTACTTGGTTACTTGGTTTCTATAAGCAAAATTTTGAATAAATATGATGCAAATAAATTAGGAAATTCAATTTAAATATTTTATGCGAAAAAACATATTCAATCTTTTAAAATCTAAACATTCTTTCGTTCAAGCTTTTAACTGTATGTAGAAATCACGTATTAATTTATGGGTATAATAAGCGGGATGCGGTTAACCCTGACTCCATTTTGAAACCGGTTTGCGGATATCGAAAATGAACGTATTTTTAAGTACCGATTCGACACAACGAAGGAGCATCCTGTAGAACGAAATTGTGAGCAAGTGAGTGTTTGGGTCGTTACTTACATGATTGTTTAAAGGCGTGCGTGCGCGCTAAAATTTGTGTCTCTGCATGTAATTTCTTACTGCTGCTACGACACATTATAGTTGTGCATAAATATTTTACAGAAAGAATTCCATTAATTTTAATAGCATATCTCTACAAATTGAATTATTTAGATAGAAACAATTTCTTTTGAAGTTTTACCTGGAAAATTGTAAACTACCATGTAAAAATAGTTGTTTAATTTTACACAAAATGCATGTGGCAGCAGTGTCTCCACTGACATCTGTGTCATTTTAAACATACATATGTCAATTTTTTTTTTACTTGACGTCAAAATACATTTATACTACAAATTCGTAAAATAACATGTAGTGTGTATGTGTCTTTTTTCACTTACAAAAAAGTAAAATCATAGATTCACTGTGTGTAATTGTAAATACACAATTTCTGTACATTTTTTTCACTATTTTACTAACAAATTTTACTATCAGTGTATATATATTTTACGACTGTGTCATGTTAATTCACATACTTAGTATTTGTAGTTTTACAAGTTCCACGTTATTGTACTTAGATGTGTCACTAGGTAATATAACAAAATCATAAAACTTTATCTCCAAAATGTGGATAACAATTGATTTTAAATATAAGAAACGTTGTTTAATGCAAAAGCCAGCATATCCCACCAGCGGAAGTCAAGTTTTCCTTTTGAACACACGAATAGAGTTAGACTTAGTAATACACTGACATTGAGTGTTTATACAGCGACTACGCAGCAATAAAAATACAGAATTTAATATTTTNTTACGACTGTGTCATGTTAATTCACATACTTAGTATTTGTAGTTTTACAAGTTCCACGTTATTGTACTTAGATGTGTCACTAGGTAATATAACAAAATCATAAAACTTTATCTCCAAAATGTGGATAACAATTAATTTTAAATATAAGAAACGTTGTTTAATGCAAAAGCCAGCATATCCCACCACATATATACAGGGATATAATACAGGGAGTAGATGTGTGTTTTTGCATATACTTCTATATGTGTAAATTAACAAAATTATGTTCAATAAGCCANTAATACAGGGAGTAGATGTGTGTTTTTGCATATACTTCTATATGTGTAAATTAACAAAATTATGTTCAATAAGTCACACAGTCATCTATATTCACCAAAGACTTGTAGTACTCTCTGGACTCTAAAGGACATTTGTGTAAAATTATACGAACTGTAGTTGTTTTTACACATATAAAATGTAAAATTACCAAATATTTGTATGTGTAAATTTACATTTATATTTTTACAGTGTGACCATAATTTATACTTTGAAAGCATTAATTTTTTGGAAACTGAAATTGTACAAGTACAGACTCTCGTATATCTATAGCATTTTTTAAACAACGAAATTATTACAAAATAAGTTTTTTACCCATACGGAATTATAAATTACGAAATGAGTTTCAGCCCTTCGTCCTCAATATCTATGATGACAACAATTTCTATATACTGGTATTTGACTTCCTTGCTCCAGGCTAATTTACAAGCCACTGCCATTCTGACATGACGGCCTCAGTAATTAGTTATATGGCTTTCAAAATCGCGTACTCTCCACCATCGTTTGCATTTGAACAGTACGCTGGGCGTTTGAAGCTTATTTTTACACGTCAAAGTGAACTTTCAAAATATCCTCATCTATTACTGGTACATTTACTTTATATCTGTGGCCGGAGAAGTTATAGAAGCTGTTCATTTAATACTTCACACATTCCTGCTTATGATATACCTTCTTGCAAATGTTATATCCTTTTCCACAGACAAGATAACTTCAGTCATGCTTCAATCAAGTGAAACTGTTTAATTCTTTAAATGAAATAATGCCACTAATACGTCAATAGAAATGTTATTTTGTATAAAACAAACAGAAAAGAACTGAATAAATTTAAACTTTCGGACATTTAATTTTACATTATTACATGAAACTTAATTGCTTTCATATTGCTTCCATTTTTACCGGAAACAGGCCCACTAGCGTGTTTGTTCAAGTAGGTGCAGTTGAAAGGAGGAGGTGTTTCAGAGGTTTAATTGAAGATCACTCAATTAACAACAAAAATAATTGAAACTGAATGATCTACGTTTTATTGATGTACGGCCGACGCTTGTTTTCTGGAGAAAAAAAAAGTGTTCATTACTGCCAACTTGTGGAGATATTCATAACGGTAATCATTGGGGAGAAACGATTTTGTTTCGTTGCCATCAAACGCCCTTGTCTTAAGTGCGATTCGAACATACAACATCTTGGTTGACAAGAACGTTATCTATTCCCAAACATCTAATGTAATTTCAATACGTAGGAACAGGTTACGATGGTGTTCTTATAATTGCCCTACTTTATCAANTCCCAAACATCTAATGTAATTTCAATACGTAGGAACAGGTTACGATGGTGTTCTTATAATTGCCCTACTTTATCAACGGGCCCGAGGAACAATTAAATATCAGTTCCTGAATCATTCTTAGTATTACTTTAATGTGAAAGCCATACTAGCTTGCTTAATAACAATAACAATGCCAGCAAATATCGCAGTTATGTACTGTACGTCAGGAAAGTTTCGTTGAATTTCAAATTTTGAGAGGACATCTGTAATAAATTTTATTTTAAGATACTGATAAATTGACTTTTCTTAAATATTTCTCTAAGAGTAAAAAACCCACAGTAAATAATCAGTCATGAATTAAAATTTGGTTACTGTTTTTGCAGAATTATACAATAAATTATTTTTCCTTTTTCAACTTGCCACTTTGCGTTAGTTGCGCATTTGATCTAACGTATATGCAAATTAAATTTTGGTATTAATTATGGTAGGCTCGTTAAACAACTGCGGTTCAAATTTTCATTTCCTTAAAATAATTTATCTGAGACGACAACGTTGCTGTGATTATTGGAGATATCTTAGTTTCCAAAGCTGTGTTTTTGTCTCAGGATGAAAAATGACAGCAGACAGGTGATGATTTAAAATTGATAAGGCTAGTTAACTCTCTCTCGGGTCAGATCGGTAAGTTACGGCTTTCGGGGAATAAAATATTTTGCAGGATTGGTGAGAATTTGGGCACTTAAATATTTTGCAAACAAAATCCCTATCGTGCTGAACAGTTAAATATTAATTTCATTAACATGTATTTAACTAAAAAACTGTTTTTGGGCTAACAGTACAAAACTGTACTAATAATAATTTCGGCAAGGTCCATAAAGGTCCGATGAACAAGGGAAGAAGTAAATTAGCTACTTATCGCAATGGGTCGTGATGGGATTGTGGGTCCCATTATGAGCTCATTTGGTGGGATCATCCGATATCACTTGGTGTTCCGCGACCATTTATTTAAGCAACATCATTTGTGTATTCCACGCGAGTCACTTATATCCACCATAAATAGCGGGAGATTTGTGACGTGACATCAGCGCAACGCAAAAACCAATCGTGAACATACATTTGATAATTCAGGAAACTTTAGAACGATACACCTATAATCCATTCACGGTTACTTCCAAATCTACCGGAGCCCTGCTTAAGTTCTACTGGCAGGCTACTCCACCGCCTGATGCCAACAAAGCTTAACCAAGTCTAGAAAATCATACCNCCTGCTTAAGTTCTACTGGCAGGCTACTCCACCGCCTGATGCCAACAAAGCTTAACCAAGTCTAGAAAATCATACCAAAATGACAACGCACCATGTTCGTGCGCACTCAGTTTAATAATATTTTGCATGGTAGCTATTCATTGCTAGGCAATAACGACACGCCTATTTACACCCTGTTATTATTAATATCGTTTTTAAGTTATATATTGTAATTTATAAAACAATATAGGTTAAAGTTCAATTTAACTAAATTTTAGTTGTAAGGATGCCGTGAACTGACTTTATAGTGTGGTCGTTTCAGTAAACACCTAGACATCTGTTCCAGTAAGAATAGTGACGGTTCTGTGGTTACTAAAATGATTATGTTACCAGATGAAGGCAGTCGTCGAAACCAAACTACAAAGTTTTATTTCCATTATTTAATCAATTACTTTAAAAAAACCGTACTTTATTTTTGCACTATTTTTAAGTGTAAACTATATGTCATATTAGAATACAAAATAAAAGAATATTATTTATAGATATTTAATACAAAAATCCCCTTTGGTAACTTTTAAAGAGCGTGAATATTTTGTGGAAAACCTTCCAGCAGCTTCGCAGCAATTAGAGAGTTATTTTCCTTAATCTCGGAGTGCTCAGACAAGGGTCTGTCTGAAGAGATCCTGACTCCTAAGTACTTTTTAGAGTTCTTGAAAGTCAGCCCTCGACTTCAAGAATCGAACACAGCAAGAACGTNATCCTGACTCCTAAGTACTTTTTAGAGTTCTTGAAAGTCAGCCCTCGACTTCAAGAATCGAACACAGCAAGAACGTTTTGGAGTGGTTCTTGAAGAGGTAGAATGAATATTGTATTTCTGACATCCTTAACCTTGCCCAGNAGAGGTAGAATGAATATTGTATTTCTGACATCCTTAACCTTGCCCAGGAAACTAAGAGTATCTCGGCTTTCTGAATACTGGATCTGTAAAAATTAAGAAACTGATACATGCCGGAGATGTAATTATAGAAGTTCAGGGGAGTTAATGAATGAATGAAAATACTTTCAAATATATAACTTCGTAAAGCCTGTCAACATGCATTCAGAAAGACAAAAATTAAAACCAACTTGAAAACAAAACTGAATAAATAAGAGTGCTTACACACACCAAAATAAATGGAAACGCAATTATAAAAAATTTACACTTTTTTAATATTAAAGGCCCCCCGATTATGTATGAGTAAAGTTTACACACGTATACTTAGAACACACAATATAGAACGCTTGATTTACCTGCTTTACAAATCATAATAATACCAAGTGATTCACAGTAGCGAAACTAGGCTGTTCTTATATGTACAACTACACCAACAAATTAAGAATGCTGAACACGTGTACTCTTATTACATAGTGGTTTCTCTACCAACATACCATTTTCACGGTTATGATGGCTGTTACGCAGACATTTTAACAGTGGAACAAAACTATAATTGAGTATTAATACAAACGAGTGAAGTAGCAACAGCACAAACATGTATCGTTTTTATACAGGTTCATGGAGAATTTNTTGAGTATTAATACAAACGAGTGAAGTAGCAACAGCACAAACATGTATCGTTTTTATACAGGTTCATGGAGAATTTTCTTATCATTGTTGTTTTAAAAAAACGTGCGTTCACTTAGACGAACGAAGAATTCCTAACAGCAGATAATGGAGCATAAATAAGCACTGAGTAGTGTCATCGGTAATTGTGCACGAGCCATAGCACTGTCTCCAGCGTTGACGATATTTATGGCCACGTAATCGGTTATTAAATAACTCGGAGATCGCTGATAATACTGGCGGCCGCGTGCATAACCATTTGGGGGTAAACTTGAAACTCTTGATACAAAAAAAAAGTAAGTTTTACACTGTTATACTTTCATTGTATGGTTATTAGTAGCCCCCTATACGTTATTTGCCAGTGCACTGCAATTTATCAAGTAGTGGCTCCGTCACCGAGTGAACAACAAAGTGTGAAAATGTACGCAGTGAATTTTAGGCACCAGTACATTTATCTAGTGCTTGTTATTTCGTGAACTCGAAGCCAGAGAAATTATCTAAATATTAAATAAAGTTGCCGCATTCATTAACTACAATACATCGATTTAAATAGGAATATATTACAAATTATGCTGTGGGAATGTAAATGTACTATTACAAATAAAACCAAGGAAAGTAAATGCACGCATATTTACTATTGCTTTTCTCCTTACGTAAAATTGTTCATAAATATACAATATATCCTTACATTAATCTATAGAAGTATAATTAAATGATTTGCTGACACATACATTTGCCTAAATCTACATTATTACACTGCATATCATATTAGACGTCCAAACTCTTGGAAGCCCTAAGGGTTAGTTTGGGTGAGAAGCCCTTATTGGGAGACCGAGCGAGGAGAAGCAGTGGTAAACAATTGTACTGGCGTTCGGGAGGACCTAGGTTCGAATCCACCCATCCTGATATCAACCTTCCGTGGATTTCCGGAATCACTTTCGGCGAATGCGGTGATAGATCATTCCTCCAGGCCGCAGCCGATTGTTTCTCCGTCCCCTTCTTGTCAGAGCAACTTGCTCCATCTCTAATAACTTCACTGTCCACAAGATGTTACGACCTACTTACCTATATATAATCAAGCTGCATATATCTATAGAATCAACATCCATCTTTACTTCTCTACAATGGAAACTTCCAGCAAATGAGTTTTTCTCCAGAATTTAAATTAGAGGCAATATAATCTTGTCTTTCCTTATGTTTTGTTATAATGCAGATTCTCTTAAATACAAGTAAGGTCTCTCTCCATATCTGGCACCTACTGCAATTAAAATAAACAAAGGATTTTCTAAAAACATTCGTAATTAAATCTATCGTGTTCTTAATAAAACTTAAATACCTTTTTGTATATGAAATACATAAGACATGAATGTCTCTAATTAAAATTTTAATTACATGCCATTCTATATGGGCAGCTTCGTTAGGTGTGCATAAACATTATAAGAGGGCTGTAATGTTAAAAGTTAAATACTTATACTAAAGAGTTGCTTTTATGCTTAAAGAAAATTTAGATTTTAAAAATTTTACTTTATGTAAATCAGAGCTATCTTGACTTTCAAGGTTATATCTTGGTAGGGCTTATCTTGCTCGGACAATCACACAGGAACCACTTCTCATATTGGCCATGGTGAAGGCTAAACAGAGAAGGCCTCCTCCCATTGGCTGTTGTATAAACCAATTAGCGAAGACCTCTTCCGATTGGCTGTTGTATTGGCCAATTAGAGGAAGTCTCGTTTTCCATTGGCTTCTTCTGTTCACTAATACTAATTGTTTGGTTTTTGGCTGCTGATATGCATGTCAATGAGTGGTGCCCAGGTGTTACTCAATTTGTAACATTAAATTACATATTATTAGGGTGTTTCCATATCTCTATTGCTTCTCTCACTGTTATTTTTCTGTAATTGCTTATGTTGGCTATAATTTCAAACTTTTCAAAGTTAACATTGTTGTACATGAATGTCCTGCTATGGATGATCTGGGATTCTCATACTTGAAATCTCGGATGTGTTCTTTGATTATGATTGTGACTATTCTGCCTGTTTGACCTATGTAAACTAGCCCACAGGAACATGTTATTTTTAACATGCAAACGAGTTGTTCTGTTGGAGTTTGACCTTTCACTGTAGGTGAAATTGTAGACAGCCTTCCTTAAGGTTACTGTATTGCATTAATTTCGTGTTTCTTTAAGATTCGTGACAAGCTGTTGGTGACTCCTTGAACATAAGGCAGGATAGCTATTTTATTGAATTTTTCGGGTTTTTCTTCGAATGTGTTTTTGTTGGTGGCATATTGTTTATCTTTTTTTTGTGTCCATAAGCTGTCAGAGCAGAAGTCAGGCGTCTGAGTTCGTCAGAGAGGTTGGATTCTTCACAGATTTTATTTGCTCCGTTTATAAGTGTGATGGTGACAACTTTTTTTCTGGGACATTGACTGGTGAGAGCCAGAATTCAGATATATGTCCGTGTGAGTGGGTTTGCGGTACACCCTATGTATGTCCTAACTGGCCATCTGGTAATTTTTCTTCTTTCTCCAATTCCATAGTGAACTATATGTTTGGATATATGCTGTTGAGGTGTTCTAGAAAACCATTGAGATGTTCCTTGCCATGGATCCATATGACAAAATGCTCGTTCACGTATCTGAACCACCACTTGGGTTTATGTGGGTTTGATTGGATATCTCTTTCTCCAAAATTGTACATGNGGATCCATATGACAAAATGCTCGTTCACGTATCTGAACCACCACTTGGGTTTATGTGGGTTTGATTGGATATCTCTTTCTCCAAAATTGTACATGAATACATCTGCTAACAATGGAGATAACGGGGAGTCCATGTATGTGCCTTCTGTCTGGAAGTAGGTAAGACGTTAGGGGTCCCGATNTGAATACATCTGCTAACAATGGAGATAACGGGGAGTCCATGTATGTGCCTTCTGTCTGGAAGTAGGTAAGACGTTACCCCTAACGTCTTACCTACTATTACTCCAGCCAGACCACATGCTTGGTAATCTGAGTACGAGGGTCTCAGGCCTTGTGGTAGGGTGCTCTAGGTGGAGCTTGTGTATCAAGTTGGGGCGATGGGCTTGGTTACCTCAGGGGAATAGCTGGGACACCTGCGTTGAGAAGGCGTATCCTTCTTTCCTGCTGAGAGGGCGGCCGTAGCGCGGGATGGCCTCACGGCTAAGAGCGCCACCTAAAAATACAAAAAAATGGCGGCCGAGAGGCTGCTGCTTTGCATTATACACACACGCACATATATATGTGTGTGTGTGTGTGTGTGTGTCTAGAAGTAGGTGTTGTTTCTGAAGGAGAAGAATGTGGATGTCACATAGTGCTCAACTAGTTTTATCGTTTCATTGCTTGCAAGATTTTCTCCAAGATGTTCGCGAAGATACTGAAGTGTTTCTGGGATAGGGACTCTGGTAAATGATGAGACTACATCAAAACAGGCAAGGATATCTTCTTCTGCCACTGAGAGTTGTAATATAGTTTGTATGAAGTGGCCTGAATCCTTGATGTAATACTTGGTTATTGGTAGAATTAGGGCGATGAATTTGTTAAGTACTTGGCTAAGGGATATGTTGTTAAGCCTGTTACACTGACTATAGGGTGAAGAGGAATACCTGGTTTATGAATTCTCGGAACGCCACATAATGGTGTTCTGCTGTCTTTGACTATAAGCTTATCATTGATTTCGACTGTGAATGAACACTTGGTGATGAGTTCCTTGGTTTTAATCTGAATTTGTATGATTGGGTTGCGGTTGNGATTTCGACTGTGAATGAACACTTGGTGATGAGTTCCTTGGTTTTAATCTGAATTTGTATGATTGGGTTGCGGTTGACAACTTGGTATGCTGGATCTGCAGATAGGTTGGTGATTTTGGTTTCATAATCATCCATGTTGATCACAACAGTGGCATTCCCCTTGTCAGCTTTCAAGACACAGGTGCTCTTGTCTTTGCGAAAACATTTGCTTTGAAGTAGACTTAGTGATCTACAATTAATAATAGCTTAATAACGCCTACATCCCCTCTTACAGAAGGGTTCCTTAAAAGCACTCTAGAGACTTTTACATATAATAGAATAAAATAAGTTTAGTTTATTCATTTATTCAATTATTAGTATCAAATAACTTCAAAGCATATAGAAAGTGATTGGTCAATTGTATACAAAGAATGGACAGTACAAATATGTACATATCATATATACAAAATCCAAACACATTCATAATTATTATATAACAACAAACATATCACTGATTGCATTGCACATAATTACATATTTAATACAGTAGCATACATGAAAATTGATATCATCTTAATGATTTTTACTGAAGAGAAAAGGAAAATTCCGACACATTAATAATTATAACAATTCAAGAAAACATAAATCACGCATTACAGAAGACGAATTAATACCTACTCAGCTATACACGAAAATTCACTTTCACTTTATATTTTCCCATTTAAATATTCATTTACTAAGTAATAGGTCTTAGAGATAAGACATGACTTTAGCTGATTTTTTTAATATCTCGGTAGTCAATTTATAAGATTAATTCCTGAACAGTTTGGACGTTCTCAGTACCTACCTTTTCTATGTGTCACCATAAATTGTTCTCCAGGTTGTAAAGTTGTTGTGGATATTGCTAGTTTTGACATAAATTTTATGTGCAAAATAATTTATATTATATGCACACGTAATAATTATAATATATCATTTCTAAATAATTTTTTTAAGTGGTTATCTGTATTTAATCGCTTATAATCCTAATAATTTTTGGTATTAATAATACTTTTAGGCATTTTCAAAGTNAGTGGTTATCTGTATTTAATCGCTTATAATCCTAATAATTTTTGGTATTAATAATACTTTTAGGCATTTTCAAAGTCCACAGAAACGTACATCAAGGGAAGGAGGTATTAATTAAATATAATTGTTAATAATAATTTTTTAATTTATTTACGAACAGTACATAAAATACACTAAACTTCATATCTTGACAATATATGCTTATCGCTATCTATTTACAAATAATATTTAAATAATCGTCCGTCACCTCCCATAAATTACCAATCATTAGTCTTTTTAAAGAGTTTTCTTATACATACATTACTATTACAATTACATATTTGATAATGTATTTTTTTAGTATTTACAGTCAAGCCTGTAACACTTGTCCATTCATTCCCACCTTGTTGCAGTTCAGTTCAGTCTTTACTGCCCGGAGTGTTCTGGAGCCCCCAAGCGCTTCCGTACACGGCCACACTCAACCCGTCGGGAAACTCACCGTCCGCAGAACACTCTAGCGCTCTTGTCAGTCGTCGCTGCACGATCACTCGTCCGCCACAGACGCCTTCGCCTTTGCCGCCCGCCCCCTTCGTTCACGGCTTTTCGAACTTCGCCTAAGAGGTAATACACAAGAACTGCCCACCCTCCGGCTGCGATGGTATTTATAGTGGCAAGTATGCTGGTCCAGAATATTCTTCACGTGTCAGGTGGGTACGATGGAGGGGGGATTACCAGAAAGCTCATTCAATAGCACGCTACCACAGACTGTTTCAGAAGGATGTAGGAGGAAGTACAGGTAGTTATCAACCATCCCACCCGCAATGTGATCTAACGGTGGCCAGCAGGCCTATTATGGCCCACGAATGCTAGTTTGTTTCCCAACGCAACTTTGCGTTGTACCTGTCCCAGATATCATTTTAGCTATTATTACTACATCTCATTGTGACGATCGCTACCTTTTCCATCAAAGTAAACACTCAGCGTCAACACACACTTTGTGACAACAGTTGGCAATACTTACATTGACAAATATCTTCCTTTTGAATAAAATCGAGGCAAGTTTCTGTCTTCAACGTTTCTCAGAAGCCGTTTTTGGCGTCACTTAAATGTACAACACGTGCGCAAAGAAGAAAATAAGTTTAAAAATACACACATCACAAACTTCGAGCGAAATACTCAAACGTGGTCATCTAGCAGGAAGTTGTGAACTGTGATATTTCCTTTATTGCGTATATTCTTATGTGGGTTTTTCTTGTATACGNGTCATCTAGCAGGAAGTTGTGAACTGTGATATTTCCTTTATTGCGTATATTCTTATGTGGGTTTTTCTTGTATACGTACTGATAATATTGGCTTATAAAGGCCAACATTCCTCATCTATTCATTAAATTTCACGTAAAAGTCAGGAGTTAATAGAATAGATGCGGTATTCTGATGTTGCGATATAGCATTTCGAAACGCGAATTTCACTGAATTAATGCAACCTAACAAACAGAATATTCTATCTTTAAAGTGTTAATTCATAATAAATACTCCTTACCATGAACTATATTTAATTTAATTCATTGTTATTTAAAATTCGTAATAAATAACAAAAAAAAATTAATTACGTTCATTGTACTTGTAACTCACACGTAGTTGTTAGTACAAAAATGGCGTAGGCTTACGTGGATATAAATTAAAGATATTAAAAAATTTTAATAATGTGTCTGCATGGCAAGACAAAATGTATAAGAACTAGTTTGTTAAAATGCTGCAAACGACCATTAGTTTAAAAAAAAAAAATACCACATTAAAATCTACGAGCATTTTTTTCTAATGCGTTTAGTGCAACTGGTAAATACGCGTCTTATAATTGTTTAAGGTAAAGGACAAGTGGGAGGTAGTGTGATTCTCGGTCGCCCAGAGCGCACTGCCAACTGATTTGTAAATACTTCCAAACTATCCGCTAGATGGTACCACAGTCGTAAACCACCCCTTCCCCTCAAATACAGCCATTCTTTTCTCAGCCTGCTGGTAATCCATTCTCAGAACCACGGAGTGACAATGAGCAAGCCAGGTCCCCGGCCGCTTGCCTCCTTAAGTACCGTTGCCTCTAGCAGATTTTTCTCTGCGATAACAAAAATGTGTTTGAGGAAGCTAGCAGCACGACTCCTAGCAAAGGGAGTAAAACCTGTATCTAATACTCGTTTGCACGTTGGTACAGCTACTGTTTTGCAATAGATATCCAACATATTCTTTTTTTNTTAGTTACTGAAGTTTTGGTGACAGTTAGAACCAACAAATTATGTGTAAACTGGTTTGACAAGTCCATAATTGACAGTCTAAGTTTATGATCAAAAATATAGTTGTCATGACTAGTTTCTTTCACGTTTTATGAGTGATTTTACTCATAAAATGCTGTCTATGTTACGGAAACCGCGATAATAACTACGAGCTCAAAGAATTTATAAATGGCAGTATAAACGCCG
This sequence comes from Clitarchus hookeri, assembly GCA_002778355.1. Taxonomy (NCBI): domain Eukaryota; kingdom Metazoa; phylum Arthropoda; class Insecta; order Phasmatodea; family Phasmatidae; genus Clitarchus; species Clitarchus hookeri. The sequence goes on from NQII01005409.1 coordinate 42,658, forward strand.
CGATGTCGCGATGTTGCCATAAAACTCAACCACTATGGTCAAATAGACTTGTGTTGCAGAAAAAAATTACAGAATGATTTAATTACAATTGACTGAATTCCGGCAAACTGCCATACATCTGCTGATCGACATCTTAGTTTCAGAACACAGCACAGGCAGCAGTAACCAAACAACGATATAAATATAAATGTTCTAAAATGTTTTCAACTAATGCAACCACTAAATACAGACAGCAAAATGAAAACACAAATTCCTCTTACTGCAAAAAGTTACAGAACATTATATATTTGGATACCAGTAGTAGATATTTCCGTAATCAAACATAAAGAGGAATTAAAAAAAAAAATGTCTGATATTGTTATATGACAACAACACAAACTCCTTTACAACGTGCAAAGCAATAAAGAAATTTCCATTCAATTCTGAAAGCAGTTGCCACTAAACTTGAGAAACAACGTAGAAACTGCGTGCTTGCGATTTTGGCAGATAATAATGTAAATCTACGAAAAGGAACGAAGAAGGATATGGCTGGCTGAGTAGAACAGATTTTGACAGAGACACTTTTGAATAAAAAGGAATTTAATGCATTCGTCATCCTTAAGCCAACAAACCGGAGATAAATTGCCCTTTCCACAATGTTGGTAGAGGAGGAGGGATGGAGGGGACCTCGGAAAAGGAATGTGTGGGCTGCGGAAGGTTGGAGATTCCTGGAAGCTCGTTGAAGGTGGTTGAGCCTCGGATATTTGTAAGGGGGTGGTGCTGGGAAGGAAAAACCCAGGGGATGCGGAAGGAATGGCTACTGGCCACTGAGTGGGTGCGTCTGCATCCTCTCCGCACCCACCCCTATACAAACCAACATCCTTCCCTTCCACCACGACCGACCCGAGACTTCGGTAACTCAGTCACGCGATTACACAAATGCTCATCCACTGCTCATGCGCGCGAGCATGATTTACGTGCAGGCGTCCTAGGGTAGCTCGAGGGGGGTTGCAATGAAGAGGGTATGTCTGTGTAAGGGGGTTGAAGGAAACAAGGTCAAGGTCAGGACCGAGAGCCTTGGGTGCCTCGCCTGCCCTTCCCAATCCTGGGCTGGCTCACCCGCACACAGCTCTTGTCTGTACGGATCGATTGCACTGTGGCCTTTTCCCGCCCGCCCGCCGTTTTCTCCGGCTGCCTTCGTCCCACTTCGTTCGCGTTCGTGCACCTACGCGCGCGGAACAGGTGAATGTAAGGGAATTTGAAGGACAAAACCCTCCTGTTATACGAACGTCAAAAATAAAGAAGTTGGAGTGAATAACAGCCTAACCAGCATAATAACAGAACTTCTCTATTTCAGATTCGTAAACTTACTTATTTATTGTAGTTTATTGTTTTCTAGTTACTTATAATTAACTTTAAAAATGTTTAATTCTATGTACAAAAACAGCATATAAAGTGCAACTTGACATAACATAATGCATAATGCTCAGATACAATTTATTTTAAACAATGTAGATTCATACGATATATTATTTGTAAGCATTTGTTCATGTAGAGCATTCCTAAGTAAATCAGTCTTAACCTGAATTAGAAAACGANTAACTTTAAAAATGTTTAATTCTATGTACAAAAACAGCATATAAAGTGCAACTTGACATAACATAATGCATAATGGTCAGATACAATTTATTTTAAACAATGTAGATTCATGCGATATATTATTTGTAAGCATTTGTTCATGTAGAGCATTCCTAAGTAAATCAGTCTTAACCTGAATTAGAAAACGAATTTTAAAGTTGCATTATTTCATATACTGTGTTCACGCTAGAAGGTTACGCCAATATTATCGGCAGGTTTTCTAAAACGAACCACCCGTAATTATTCGATAACGTGGAATGCGTGAGTGGAGTTAAAAGCATAAACCGCTGAAAAAAGCAATGGTAGATGGGCTTAGTCCACCAAGTTTCCTACATGTGAATCATCACGGACTTCGATCGTCATGACTGGGTGATACATTAAATGAATAAAAATGACAGCAGTATGATAACAGCTCAGACGTCAAAACCACCGTTTGAAATATTAATTGCTGTCCGTTTACTTGTAATAACATTTTTAAGGTAGTGTTTCACAGCTAGCAAGTCCAAATGAGATTTTGCTACGTGGTTTGCAAGGCAGTGTTAAGCCCTGCAATAACATTTGCGCAGATAGGAAGTTCTCCTGACTTATTTTGAAACAGACTCATTTCTAAATGTTTTTATTTATATACGGGATTACTTTTTAAAACCAAAAGTTTATAATTTATATTTAAATTTGACCTACCTGGAAAATATTTGAAAAACACAAGTACCTTTACTCTTAGTGTTGACTGCAATATTCGCTGATAAAAGCGATGGTTGCCGAATCATATACTGTTGGCAACCGTGTTACTAGGCGGCTCGGTACAGTTCCACAACACTGCAAAATAAATTGCTGCACAGAAAATAAAAAAAATGTCGTTGGATGTACTGTTCTAGGCTAAGAAATACATATTAAAATGAGAGGAAAATTTCTTTCTCTTTACAAAAATAAAAGTATTAAAAAAAATTTCATAAAAAATTTTTGCTTTTAATTGTTTACACAAAATAATTAAAAACGTTTAATCCTAACTAATATTATAAATGCAAAAGTGTGTTTGTTTGTTGGTTTGTCCTTCTTTTACGTCGCAACGGAGCAACGGATTGAAGTGATTTTTTGCACAGAAATAGTTGGAGGGCTTGGAAGTGACATTGGATACTTTTTATCCCGAGAAAATATCTTATTTCCTCTGGGAAATTCTTATTGGAAAATGAAAAAGTGCACAAACGGCATAACAATGCAACGTCGCAACCGAGCAATAGATCGACGTAACTTCTAGCACAGAAATAGTTGGAGGGCTGAAAGGTGATATTGGCTACTTTTTATCGCGAGAAAATATCTCAAAAAAATTACAAACGATAATAGTGGATCAAGTCGGAAAAAAGTTTGCCTCCAGCGCGCTCTCTTACAACACGCTGTCTAAACCGTTAAAGATGGAACAGTTTCAGGCAGTAAAGAATTGCGTTGAATAAAAATACCTAAAAAAAACTCCGCGGTAGCATATGTCTATATATAGCAGAGAAATACTAATAATTGTTTTTACCATTTAATTCACCGAGGCGTTGAGTTTTATAATATGTATAGAGTATAGAAGATTAACACTAAGTAAAATTCAACTTTATAAAAAAAAAAGCCTGAACAATAATTTTGTAGTCCACCCAAGCATAATTTATCGTTATTTACGATGCAATTTTCGTTACTTCGTAACCCTAAATTAGATACGCCTATCATGTGGGATAGTGAGTATTAAATGTATAGTTTCTCTACAATTAAACATACATTACATGTTTATGTTAGGAAAATAATATCCTTACATTTAGCAAGTTGACTTGTCAGCAAGTTATACAAATAACAGTTTTGTACAAAAATTTGGAATTTTTAAAATCTATTGGTATTTCTAATATAGGTACATACAGTACCTAAAAATAAAAGTTTGCACAATCCGAATTTCTTAGTTACTAGGTTGCGCATGGCTCAGGAGAAAGTATGACATGAAAATGCATGCTATCTGTACAGAATACGTCGCCAGACTTGACGAATGTCTGTTTGTACTGCACCTATTGTCCCATTACCGGTGGCACAGAACATTTTTTGATGCGTGTGCTACACTAAGTTCTCTAATTTGTGTACTGATCCATTTTTATAACTATCAATACATATATGAACGAGTTGTTGAAGTCGTTAATTCGCACTATTAACCTAAAATCCTTGCAGTCTTTTCTCATTATACCAGTTGTTGACTTCTTTATGATATGCCTGTCAGTATATTACGAGAAACAGAGCCCACTCTTGAAGATTATTTGGAGGGGGGATGGAATAAAACACTTGGGCACAAATAGTCGGTGACTTTATCTGATACAAATACAAAATAATGGAATTTTTTGTGGCAGCACACTTCACAATCTGCCATGGCATATATTTAGAATGGAAATAGTAAACTTCATAGAATTCCCAGTGAAGCTAGTCGGGATATAACCCCGACCCGAATACACTCCATCCGCTCGATGCACAACCAAGATGCCTGACCCGTCAAAGAGCACCAAGTAAAACTTTTCAGCGACAAAAAATTAGTGGGCACCGTCATGCCAGCTTGCTTCTGTAAGCTTTCCGGTTCTGTGGCCGTGTGCAGGGGCAAATAGACCAATGTTGGAAGGTTAGAAATCCCACCGAGGCCCTCACAACCAGTGGCCCGTTTAATCTCCATTAAAAGGAGATAACGAACGGGAAATATTAACGAGTCCACAGAAGTGTAACTAAGAGAAATGGGATAAGAGAGATACAGACACGGAAATAAAATTTGTAGCTACCAAGCTACTCTTAGTGCGAAGGCAAGCGAGGGAGACAATGAAAACACAGTATGCATCATCACGTGTGCACAGATTTTTATTAGCACTTGTAAACAGTACACAAGCACGACTGTTCTGATCGAGTGGCAGCTAGGAACTGCCAGCTGCTCTCTTGGTCGTGAAATCCCTCGGACCGGAAAATCTCTCACTAACTTAACTGTGCTTGTGCGCACCCAAGCACACACACATATTTCCGCCATAGTCCATTAGTGCTCCCACCACAATCCATTAGCACTCTGTGCTGCGCCAACCACCTACACTCACCTACCCAGTGGCCATGGTGTCGTCTCACCACATGAATTCCTGTCAGTGATGGACCCACATCACGAAAAACCACCCTGCAGACGTTCGGGAAAGCAAACGCATCGACCGGACCTTGTAGCTAGTGGAAGAGGCAGAGGTTTGCTGTCGGCGACCTGTGGAAGTGTAGGTGTCCCAAGTTCTGTGGCTGGGTTGGGCATTGTAAGATCGTCAGGCAGATCTTCATTTGTGGTGTATGCCAGCTTGAGGTGATGGATAGAGACTGTGACCTGGTGGCCATTCATCTGGAGAGTTGCAGTTTTAGGTGTCCGACACAGCACTGGGAGGGGGCCTTCATAATGAGGCTGAAGACATCCCTTTGGCACCTCGCGATGGAAGATTTTGTTGTTGATGCTAGGTCTTTGAAAACAAATGGCTTTCTTTCACCATGCCGAGAGCCACCAACAGGTTGGAGGTCACTGAAATGTTGCAGTGACTCTTTGATTAGACCTGTAGCATCCATAACTTGAGAACTGGGGTGAGCTACCAGGAATTCTTTAGGCAGCCACAGTGGTTGCCCATAAACCATGCCAGCAGAAGATGCATGCATGTACTCTCCAGGCTGTTCTAATTTCCAAGAGTATGGTGGGAAAAATGTCCACCCAGTGCTCTGTTATGTGGCAACAGCCTTGAGCTGCTGATGCATGCGCTAGACCATGCCTTTAGCAGCAAGATGTATTGCCATGGTCCTCAAACGAGCCATGCTTGTCAGGTTTCTGAGATCCCTGTAGCTGCCTACTTTGATCAGTTGTGATCTGTAGTGGCATGCCAAAACGAGCTATCCATGTGGTGTACAATGCTCGGATCATTGTTGAACCTTCGACGTTCCCCACAGACACTGCTTCTGGCCACCTGGTGAAGCAGTCAACGATCGTCATGCAATAGCTGAAGCCATGTGAAACTGGCATGGGAACAACCAGGTTGACATGGGCATGGTCGAAACGAGCAGAAGGTGGTAGGAATGAGCTAGTGATGAGATATGCCGAGAAATGTTTGCACGCTGACATGAAAGCCAGAAATGTGCCCCTTGCTGGAAGTCAGAATTAACTGATGGCCATACAAAGCATTGAGTGACTAATCTGGAAGTACATTTTATGCCTGGGTACGCCAGCTGATGGACCATATTGAAGGCTGTCCGGCGAAATGGTACAGTGATGTAAGGTCATGCAGTTAGGGTGGAGACATCGCAGTAGACCTCGAATGTCGACTCTTGCAAGTTTAACTTCCTTAGCTGCAGGTCAGAATCCTTCCACAGGAACTGCTTTAATTCTTCATCCACTGACTGTGAAGCAGCAAAAGCCTGGTAATCGAGTGTAGCAGTGACAGCATCAACCCTCGACAAGGTGTCAGCGATAACATTTGCAGAACCTGCAATGTGCCGAATATCGGTCGTGAATTGGCTAAGGAATTCCAATTGGAGGGACTGACAGGGTGAGCACCTGTCTGATTTCTGTGAAAATGCGAAACTGAGGGGCTTGTGGTCTGTAAAAACCATTAAGTTTCTCACCTCGACCATGTGGCGAAACAGGTGAATTCCAGAATAGACAGCGAGAAGCTCCCGATCATAAGCCCCGTATTTCTGCTCAGAAGAAGACTAAGGACTGCCAACCCCCTGACACATGCTGCTGGAGCACTGCCCCGATTGCAAAGTTCGTAGCATCTGTCATCATCTGTCATCATTGCCAAGGGGCAGTCGGGATGGGAAGAGCCAGGAGGGCAGCTTTAGTAAGGCTGGTCTTGCATTCTTCAAATTACTTTCACTGGTGGGTGTCCATGTCAGCATAGCACAGCCCTTGTAGTCATATTTGAGAAGCTCGTGCAAGGGAGCCTGAGACACAACAGCATTTGGGATGAAGCGATGGTATAGATCGAGCATAACAATAAATTTACGCATCTCTTTCGCAGTTGTTGGTATGCTGTAGTGCAGAATAGCATCCACTTTCTCTATAAGAGACTTGGTGCCATCAAAAGAGATGCTGTGTCCTAAGAATGTCACTTGTGGTTACCCGAAGACACACTTAAAAGGGTTGATAAGGAGACTGTACACACTGAGGAGTTTGAAGATTTCCTCCAGATGTTGCTCATGCTATGCTTCATTATGCGAAGCCACTAGGATGTCGACCGGATAGGATACACAAAAGTCTAGGCCTTTGAGAACTTCATCTATGAATCTCTGAAATGTATTCAAGAGTACGAATGGTGTAGTGACTGCCATCTTGTGGATATCTGCCTCGGCAACAGGAATTAGGCTGTAGGCCTTTGCAAGGTCAATAATGGAAAATGTAGCCTTGCCATGGAGAATGTGGGAGAAGTTCTGGATGCGTGGAATTGGATATCATTCTGGAATTGTACGAGCATTGATCATGCTGTAATCCCAACAAGACCTCCATTCCTCATCTTTCTTGTGTACCACATGCAGCAGCAAAGACCACGAGCTGTTAGAAGGACGAGCTGTCACAAGCTTGAACATAGCTTCAAACTCTTTCTTCGTAATTCGCAGCTTATCCAGAGCCAAAATTCGTGGACTGCTGTGCTCGGGTTGCCCAGTGCTTGTTTTAATGTGGTGAACTGTGGTAAACTGGCCAGACTGCAATGTACCACATGGGTGAGTGATGGTAGAATACCTTTTGAGCAAATCAGTGTAGCGCACTGACTGATGAATCATGATACTGCTGATACCACATGTGGCCTTGCGGCAGTCTGCAGCCGAAAATGTGTTGCTGTCTACAAAGAGCCGGTTTCTGACATCCACCAGGAGAACATATCGGTGGAGAAAATCTGCTCCAATAATCGTCTTAGTCACATCGACTACCACAAAATGCCACACCAAATCTCACCTGAGTCCGAAGTTGAGTATTAATGTCACAAAGCCATACATTCCTATGGATGACCCATTTGCTGCAAACAGAGAATAGTTAGACTTCGGATGCCAGTCTGGTAACCGAAAAATACAAATGGAAAAACACAAATATCCACACCTGTATAGACTAGAAACTGTAGTTTCATCCCTGTGTCCATGATGAAAAGGTGGCTATTAGAAGTTCGAGTGTGGTCGCNCACAAATGGAAAAACACAAATATCCACACATGTATAGACTAGAAACTGTAGTTTCATCCCTGTGTCCATGATGAAAAGGTGGCTATTAGAAGTTCGAGTGGGGTCGCTGGCCATCATAAAATAGTCCCCTGGTCGTTTCCCATGGAGTAAAAACAGGGAATAGTACATTTCCGCGCCTTATCACCGAAACGTCGATGGTACCAGCAGGCTCCAGGTAAACTCTTGCTGCGGGAATGATAGTGGCATGATGCTGTTAGATAATGGTGCCAGTGACCATCATGTCGATCATGGATAGCTGTGACTACTGTGATCTCCTGATATAATACTGTAGCCACTTCAGCAATTTTGGAAGTCATAAGTATCGACAATTTTTCAAACATGGCCTCAAGTGAGTTGGCTTTTGCCACTTGCAGCCTCGGATTGGTCTCCGCAATGGTATATGCGAGGTCAGCGAGAAAATAAAGGGTGGAACTTACTTGGGTCGCCAGGATCGCTTGCGTCGATGGCGTAAGCCGTCCCAGCCACGACGACTTGAGGAGCTCATCGGTAGAGACCTGAAAAAATCGCGAGTTCAATGACCTGAAGGCTAGTCTCTACAGTCTTATGTACAAATATGCCGACATAAGCTACACATTGGTTGTGTGCTGTCACAGTGGAGGGCTACAATTGGACACCGTCAACCAGGAGGTGTCAACCACTGTGTGGACCAATGACTGAAGTTATATAAACGCACGTGTTTTGAATTCCAGCTTGTCCCAAAATGAATCCGCAAATTCTTCAGGTCTATACTTATCGGGGACAGCTGTCCCTGCTAGGATTCGGAGGTGCTGTAGGAACTGCGAGGATCTTCGGTCGCTTATCTCTCATGTTCTAGCAGCGGTCTTGTTTTATTTTCCTGTGAGGAACTTACTCGTCTAATAAGCTCTGTTTTCAGTTTGCTGTATTTGTCCTGGGCTGAAGGACAAATCAGAATGTCATGCACTTCAGTGGCATATTTACAGTTTAGGTTGCCTGCAACCAAATTAAACTTCGTCTCGTCGTAAGTTATTCCAGCAAGTGCGAACAGATTTTCCACCTGTACGAACCACATTTCTGGGTTTGGGACCCAGAAAGGCGGGATCCTGACAGTGATGCGACCGACGGAGACAGTTGACAATGGAGGGTCGGACATGACTGGTACTGTGTTCCAAGACCGACAGTATAACTACCACGGGAGCAGGTGCGATGGTTTGCAGGTGCCCGATGCAAATGGGCCGAATAGTCTCAGAATAACTGTACTCCTTCTACCCTCTTACGCAACGATTCTCAGTAGTTCCACATGGCGCGTGAGGCAGATTCGGTATGTGACGGATCGCAGGAGCGCGGACGACGCGGATGACGATGCTGCTGTAGGACACTTGAGAGTGCATCGGCCCGCAGAGCTACGTTGTGGCGAGCGGCGCGGACGACGACTCATGTGCTGCGGAAGTTGGTAGTTTCTTCTACTCGCGAGCGCAACAGAATACGATAATGCGTAGGTGTATTGGCGTGGGGCACGTCGTTCGTCTCTGCGCCGAAATACGTCGCGACAGGCTGCTTGGCAGGGCGGTTTGCTACCTCACGACGCGGCGTTATCGTATCACACATGTCACGAAGCCATTACTCGTGCTTGCCCTGATCACGTCGGGATTACCACTGTAGCTACCGTGCTACTCTAGTGCGAGGGCATGCGAGGGAGACGATGAAAACATGGTACGCATCGCGTGTATACAGATTTTATTTAGCACTTCTAAACGGTACACAAGCACGACTGTTCTGCTCGAGCAGCAGCTAGGAACTGCCAGCTACTCTCTTTGTCGTGAAGTGCCTCGGGCCAGGAAATACCTCGCCGTCTTAACGGTGCTTATGCGCACAGCACACACACACATCCATGGTGTGGCCACTTTCCATTAAGGTTCTCGCCACAGTCCATTACCACTGTGTGCCGCGCCAACCGCTTACACTCACCTGCCCAGTAGTTGTGGTCGCATGCCACCACAAAAGTGACAAGTAAGAAAATTTAAATTAGCCTAAATTTAAACTATAGATGAATATTTCATTTCCGGAAGCCATGGCTAAATTTTGAAAGCCATTGATATGGTTTAAATGTGAACATTTTCCCGGCAGTATTCCATAAAACCAGTCCTCCCGGCAGCTCATCCCCCCTCCCCAAAACCCATAAAACGACTCAAAACTTGAACCATCACTTTTTCTAACGAAGACCGTATACTCCAGTCCGTTCCTGGCCACGTGATGTGCGACGGCTTGTCGCTGTTCCACCCATAATAATACTGGACGAAATAAATACTGTTATTCGTCGGACTGGATCGTAAGGTATATATTAAATATAAGGTTGCAATTTTTATTGTTTATTGAAGTACGTGGTGCGAGGTACCGCTGGAATCATAATCCGGTGTACAGTGCAGTAGTAGAAATTTAATGTCTGCAAATACAGAAAAAAAAGCTTTTTAAATTTTCAATTTCCGTAAAGGGGATTAACGACGTTATTGACGGGGTGAAACCATCACGAAAATTTTCTGCGTTTTCGGAGCTAGTTAATTGTCTGGACTGATGACAGAGCGTGTTCTTTCCGCAAACTTGTCACATCACGAAATTACACATTATGCTTGCCTGTCTTAAGCCTCCGTCTCAGTGTCAAATTTTTGCCTTCAACAACATTTCAGAGTAAAATTAGAATACAAATTACGTCCATCAAAATTTTCCTTCCCACAAATTTTATCAAATAATCTTGAACATGTTTGAAAATGTGTCACATTGTCAAATATTTTTACAGGGGGAATCCAATTCGAGTTATTATTTAAAATTAATTTTCTTAGTGAGATATTACTTTTGTTTTTCCACGCAGTCCATGACAGGAAGACATGTAAGGAATGTTATAACTTATTTTCGCTTTTTTACTGAATTCAAATGTTATTTATCAGAGATGTTTCCTGCACAATGCAATTTAATGCTTCTGAATTCGTAATAGTATGTGCAATATTCACTTGAAATAGCATTCATGCCCAGACAACATCTACATTAATTAATTATCTTCATATACTATACTTCGTTTTCAGCAATTATTATTTTATTTCACTGTGATAATGCGTAGGCGTCTTGGTGCGGGCGCGGGCTCTTAAATCGTGATTAAGAAGAGATTCTTGTAATTTTTTTACATTTAAAGAAAAAAAATTGCAAAATATTTTATAGTATTACAAAAAATACGTTTTCTTGTTCCATATGCAACATTACTAATTATTTCCTAACAATTTTTGTTGCGTGTGCGTTATGTTTTTATGAGGTCTGCAAGTTTTAGATTTTGTTGCTGCGCTAAGGTCTCGTCGACAGAGAGGTCATTTGAGACGAAGCAAGCTGCTCAGTGAAGCAGGAACGTGGAAGTAATCGGCCACGTTCCTGCATTAAGGGCCCACTTAAACATTCGCCTGTAGTGATTATGGGATACTATGGACAACTTAAATCAGGATGGCCGGACCGGGAGTCCAACCCGGCTTGTCTCGAATGCGAGGACAGTGGTCTACCACTCTGCGCCACCTCGCTCGGTGACTATCTTAGGCAAAGCAGAAATTATGCTTTGCGGTAGTTACTTCCCTGCCCGCACAACGAAACGAGTACATGTAGGTGGTTATACAGCCAGCTTTTGGGCTACCTACAAAAAAAGTGAAGAAAATTTGAAAATTATTTGTTCTATTTGTTGTATATTATTTGAAGCAAGATATGTAAGTATTTGTCAGTTGACATTTTTTGTATTTTCAGAAAATTAAGATTTCTAAAATATCAATAATTGAAATATGCTTATATTTTAATAACAAAAAAAATTTATTATAATTTTTTTAAACAACATTAAAAAAAATCTAGCAAAACATTTTACAGTATTGCAAAATATACGCAGTCTTCCTTTCTGTGAAATAAAAATCGTAGTTTCTTACAATTTTGGTAGTATGTGTACTACATTTGAATAGGTTCATAACACACGTATTAAAGTGTGGTGCAGCCTATCAAGACCCCGTTTCTGAGAGCCACCCAAATATCTCCACTCCACTCTCTCGGGTACATTACACCATTTAAAGCTATTCTCCTTCTACCGTAAGTCCTACCTAACTGAATAAAGCCCCCGTGTGTGACGGTTTAAAAAAGCAGTTTGACGAAGGTTATTCAAAATTCAAATAAAGTTGTATAGTTTTGACATCATCGAAACGTCATAAACGCCGCCATATTTGTCTGAAAAAGATGGATGGCTTAAGTTTCCATAAAACATTTGAAGATTGGACCGGTTCTAAAATGTATCTGATGTTTGATGGTCTCAGCCAATCAGAATCGTGCACGACAAAAATGGACGTCAAGAAACTTTAAAATATAGAAATAAATGTTGGCTCTTGAACCGCTGTAAATTGTGATTTATATTGTGTGTGAATCAACGCACAAAAAATTTTCAGAATCCAAATATTTTAAAATAAAAATATAGGATTCAATGGGTTAGCTTAGTTAAGATTTAACTATAAATTTAAGATTTTTGTTAACTGCGGAACCATGCTAAGTGTGACTCCTTGTCATGGCTTTTTCGGTAGCGTAGGACGCACCCCCACAGTAAATTGTTCAGATTCGAGTGAGCGAGAGCGAAAGAGAGAGATTGTGTGTGTGTTAGTGTGCGAGAGAGCACGTCGGAGATTGCAGAACAGTGCTCTCCACTGGACAAGTGTGATCTCGGCTGGAGGTAACAGAAAAGCCAAATCTACAAAAACCAAATAACCGCGAGTACCGCCAACTCTAACGGAGACCCGCAAGGAAACAATTATACTTTGATGCACCCATAACAAATAATACTAGTAATGACTTCCAGTTTTTTTTCACAGAACACAAAAACGTATAGCTTATCAGGTACGTTATGGCTTTTCATAACATACTGTACAGTTTTGCCATGCCTACAGCTTTCACAGAGGCACTGATAAGGAAATGTGTTGAACACTTTCTTATAGCGACAGTGTTAACAGTCACTGCCTTCATTGCTTTCGTTGTAGTGAACACAATATCTGTGAGAATATTTTTTTTAAAGTAATTGGACGAAGAAACTAAAAAACAATCTGCAACAGCACACTGTAAAAATCCTTAGGCAGATAGGGCAATAATAATTTGCTATAGTTGTATGTAATAATAAATTGGTACTAACAATAAAANTGTCACATCACGAAATTACACATTATGCTTGCCTGTCTTAAGCCTCCGTCTCAGTGTCAAATTTTTGCCTTCAACTATATTTCAGAGTAAAATTAGAATACAAATTACGTCCATCAAAATTTACCTTCCCACAAATTTTATCAAATAATCTTGAACATGTTTGAAAATGTGTCACATTGTCAAATATTTTTACAGGGGGAATCCAATTCGAGTTATTATTTAAAATTAATTTTCTTAGTGAGATATTACTTTTGTTTTTCCACGCAGTCCATGAAAGGAAGACATGTAAGGAATGTTATAACTTATTTTCGCTTTTTTACTGAATTCAAATGTTATTTATCAGAGATGTTTCCTGCACAATGCAATTTAATGCTTCTGAATTCGTAATAGTATGTGCAATATTCACTTGAAATAGCATTCATGCCCAGACAACTTCTACATTAATTAATTATCTTCATATACTATACTTCGTTTTCAGCAATTATTATTTTATTTTACTACGATAATGCGTAGGCGTTTTGGTGCGGGCGCGGGCTCTTAAATCGTGATTAAGAAGAGATTCTTGTAATTTTTTTACATTTAAAGACAAAAAATAGCAAAATATTATATGGTATTACAAAAAATACGTTTGCTTGTTCCATATGAGACATTACTAATTATTTCCTAACAATTTTTGTTGCGTGTGCGTTATGTTTTTATGAGATCTGGACGTTTTAGATTCTGTTGCTGCGCTAAGGTCTCGTCGACAGCGAGGTCATTTGAGACGAAGCAAGCTGCTCAGTGAAGCAGGAACGGGGAAGTAATCGGCCACTGTCCTGCATTAAGGGCCCACTATTCGCCTGGAGTGAATTTGGGATACTATGGACAACCGAAATCAGGATGGCCGGACCGGGAGTCGAACCCGGCTTGTCTCGAATGCGAGGACAGTGGTCTACCACTCTGCGCCACCTCGCTCGGTGACTATCTCAGGCAAAGCAGAAATTATGCTTTGCGGTAGTTACTTCCCTGCCCGCACAATGAAACGTGTACATGTAGATGGTTACACATCTACTTTGTTTCGAGCCAGCTTTTGGGCTACCTACAAAAAGAGTGAAGAAAATTTGAAAATTATTTGTTCTATTTGTTGCATATTATTTGAAGCAAGATATGTAAGTATTTGTCAGTTGACATTTTTCGTATTTTCAGAAAATTAAGATTTCTAAAATATCAATAATTGAAATATGCATATTTTAATAACAAAAAAAAAATTATTATAATTTTTTTTAACACCATTAAAAAAAATCTAGCAAAACATTTTACAGTTTTGCAAAATATACGCATGCTTCCTTTCGGTGAAATAAAAATCGTAGTTTTCTTACAATTTTGGTAGTGTGTGTACTACATTTGAATAGGTTCAGAACATACGTATTAAAGTGTGGTGCAGCCTATCAAGACCACGTTTCTGAGAGCCACCCAAATATCTCCACTCCACTCTCTCGGGTACATTACACCATTTAAAGCTATTCTCCTTCTACCGTAAGCTCTACCTAACTGAATAAAGCCCCCGTCACACTGCCAAATTTTTTCGTCAAACTGCTTCCAATAAGTTTTATCAAATAAAGTTGTATAGTTTTGACGTCATCGAAACGTCATAAACGCCGCTATATTTGTCTGAAAAAGATGGATGGCTTACGTTCCCATCAAACATTTGAAGATTGGACCGGTTCTAAAATTTATTTGATGTTTGATGGTCTCAGCCAATCAGAATCGTGCACGACAAAAATTGACTTCAAGAAACTTTAAAATATTGAAGTAAATGTTGGCTCTTCAACCGCTGTAAATTGTTATTTATACTGTGTTGTGAATCAACGCACAAAAAATTTTCAGAGTCAAAATATTTTAAAATAAAAATATAGGATTCAATGGGTTAGCTTAGTTAAGATTTAACTATAAATTTAAGATTTTTGTTAACTGCGGAACCATGCTAAGTGTGACTCCTTGTCATGGCTTTTTCGGTAGCGTAGGACGCACCCCCACAGTAAATTGTTCAGATTCGAGTGAGCGAGAGCGAAAGAGAGAGATTAGAGATTGTGTGTGTGTTAGTGTGCGAGAGAGCACGTCGGAGATTGCAGAACAGTGCTCTCCACTGGGCAAATCTCGGCTGGAGGTAACAGAAAAGCCAAATCTACAAAAACTAAATAACCGCGAGTACCGCCAACTCTAACGGAATCCCGCAAGGAAACAATTATACTTTGTTGCACCCATAACAAATAATACTAGTAATGACTTCCAGTTTTTTTTCACAGAACACAAAAACGTATAGCTTATCAGGTACGTTATGGCTTTTCATAACATACTGTACAGTTTTGCCATGCCTACAGCTTTCACAGAGGCACTGATAAGGAAATGTGTTGAACACTTTCTTATAGCGACAGTGTTAACAGTCACTGCCTTCATTGCTTTCGTTGTAGTGAACGCAATATCTGTGAGAATATTTTTTAAAAATAATTGGACTAAGAAACTAAAAAACAATCTGCAACAGAACACTGAAAAAATCCTTAGGCAGATAGGGCAATAATAATTTGCTATAGTTGTATGTAATAATAAATTGGTACTAACAATAAAAATTATTTTAATAATTAATGAAATGTAGGCCTACATTTATTTAAGTCAAACAAACTATACCTATTATGACTAAAATAATTATGAATAATATATTATAAAAAATATTTGCAAACTTTATTTGCATTTTTTATGGGTTGAGTAATATGTTGGGCTCAATAGAAAAATTGTAAAAGTGGGCCAACGGCATAACAAATTTCCAAGACATATTCTTCAACTGTGTCATTTAAGGTAACCCCATGTAAATAAATCCAATGGCCTGGCATCCGGAGAACGTGGAGGCTAATACATCAGTCCATCTCTTCCTATCAACCGGCCTGGGAAAGTTGTATCCAGAACTCGCCACACAATTAGTGGCCAGTGGCATGCACTATGCACTATGGTGCTTTCCCAACAGGAAATGTACGCAATTACAGGTAATGATTTTTAAAAGTTGTTTTGAAAAGTGTTCATGCTAGTATTAAGCTAACTGCAGCATTGTTTTGTATGGAACAACTACACGATTAAAATACGCTGGTTTTTCTGTAAATATTAAATATAATATTCAATAAAATAAGTTGAAACTCTTTTCCCGATTTNTAATGATTTTTAAAAGTTGTTTTGAAAAGTGTTCATGCTAGTATTAAGCTAACTGCAGCATTGTTTTGTATGGAATAACTGCACTATTAAAATACGCTGGTTTTTCTGTAAATATTAAATATAATATTCAATAAAATAAGTTGAAACTCTTTTCCCGATTTNATTAAAATACGCTGGTTTTTCTGTAAATATTAAATATAATATTCAATAAAATAAGTTGAAACTCTTTTCCCGATTTTCATGACAACTGATGATAACATCTGAGAGTCGCAGTTTTAGGAGTGAAGTAACGTAGGTTTTTGCTTCTTTAGTATGAAAGGCAATTTGAACGTACGTGATTTTAATATAATCGGATTTTATAATTTTACAAAATCATTTCACTTAGAAACAAAATAAAATTTTCATAAATTTTTA
Source organism: Clitarchus hookeri (assembly GCA_002778355.1). Taxonomy (NCBI): domain Eukaryota; kingdom Metazoa; phylum Arthropoda; class Insecta; order Phasmatodea; family Phasmatidae; genus Clitarchus; species Clitarchus hookeri. Next base: position 59,259 of record NQII01005409.1, read on the forward strand.
GGGTAATTAAAAATATACTTCAATGTACGTTCAGTACAACATCACATTTGTTTTTGTTGACAAAGTTATCAACAGTACTTATTATTTCACGGAAGAAAATAAAACTTAATATATTATAATTAGAGAAATTCACTTGAAATTTTGAGTGAAATAGCGTTTAACGTTACTATCCAAATTTTTGTATTTATTGTAGACAACATGAAAAATTACAAGAAACACATCACGCTGGTTTGCAATTTATGGAGACAGATGAATGGGCGAGGGGAGCGAATAATTATTTTCAGAGTCCGATAATAAGGAACAAAACAGTACACTTTTTAAATGCCTTGGCTACATTTGGTAACTCTGCGGTGTGTTATGCTGGTTGATTATTTGATTTGATTTTCATTCTCGTACTAAAAAAATTGGAAAAGTTTCCTGAGGAGGTAGAGAACGTGCTGGACATTGGCAATGGCCAGTGGGTTTCTCGGAACATTCTTCCAGTTTCCTCATAATTTATTTTGCCGCTTCTCCATCTGCATGTTCCTTCGCCGCCAAGGACGCCTTTTAGCGGTTTATACTTGTGTTAATATAAAACTATATTATTTATGGTTACATGCAAATTTTCTTTGTTTTATATTTTAATAATAATATTACATTTATAATCAACGTGAATAAAAACAGAGGAAAAATAGTATTTAGGTAAAACCTAGTAAGAAATAGATCTCATGCAAAATAATATTAAATTGACGGTGTGCAAATGCGCTGCGTTTTCTTTTTCGTGTAATTTTATTTCTAGACTATTAAAGCTTTGTTTATACGAGGCCGAGTAATGGCCTGAAAGAATTTTAGTACGTTTCAGAAAAATTGTAAGTAACCATGAGTGGACTATAGTATCCTACCACAGGGGATCAGGTTTCCTAACCCCCATGGTAGGAACATGGGTCTTGTCCTGGACATCAAATCTCCCCTGCTGGGCTCCGGGAGCAGGAAGCCAAGTCGGGTGACAAAGAGGACAAACGAAGATGAAATCGATCGAATTTTTTTTAGATCTCTCATCTAAAGAAAACCATTCAGAGACCACAACTCGGTGGAATGTATTCACGACAGGGTCCAACCCAGACATTCGCAAGTTGGAAATGCATTATGGCGGTAATTGTCGTACAAGAGAGGGTATAGTTGAGGTGTTCCCATCCCCGCCAACATTGCATTCCGGGAGTGTCACATTTTTCTNTGTCGTACAAGAGAGGGTATAGTTGAGGTGTTCCCATCCCCGCCAACATTGCATTCCGGGAGTGTCACATTTTTCGAGTTTGGATGCGGCCAACTGTCATGTTAGCGTGGGATTACTCGTGGTGGTCGGGCGTATGTCGATTCCCCTGTCCCCTAGACCCATAAATAATGGCCTAATCGACTGATGTTTGGGTGACGTTAAACTAAATTGATATTATTTTATGCTAGTTTGTCTCAGTGTGGGTGAAATCCGTATATTGTTAAGCGGCAGAGCGCGTTCTCTCTCACTGAACACAGTTGAGTACCAATACTAACAAAATAAACGGTAAATAGTGATTAATGTGCCGCTGAGAAGTGAATAATAAATTAAGATGAAGTTGTGGTTTGGCATNAAAATAAACGGTAAATAGTGATTAATGTGCCGCTGAGAAGTGAATAATAAATTAAGATGAAGTTGTGGTTTGGCATACATGGCGATTCGGGACGAATGCGTTAATTTCGTAAGGTTATTTTCCTTGCGAGATACAAAGCGGAAATTAATTTTTGCATATTTCGATAAAATGAGAACTGTGGCTGCTACGTGCCACTGAACATAAAATTTCAAACTACACCTCGTCAGATATTTCCGAAACTATTTGCGATTAATCAACACAATTTTGAACAGTGTTACAATAAAGGGAGACCTTCAAACTGTTATGAGTGTGGTGGTAATATCATCCTCCCTTCGTTATGGTTCATCACCATAGTTGACCGTTACTTTTAAAACACTGAGATGTAATGCACGTTTACATACAGTATGTTAATGAGAATGTGAAAAGCAACGAAAGAAGGTCGCCTTGTCGACTCTCGTTAAGGCTAACCGTTTTAGATATATCAGCATTTGTATGTTTAAAGGTGTGCGTAAGAATGCCGGAGGTGTATGCAAACTGAACGACTGTGCAGCAAAATAATCAGGCGTTGTCGACACGTAGGTACACGCAGGGTTGGACATGTCTTGTTACGGATTTGGAATGTATGTAGGTATGTTAATACAGAGGCGTAGAGATTTGTTAAGATGTAAGACGAGAATAATGGATTAAAAGGGCGTGTCAATTTGGAGGGTAAAATTAAAATTCGTAATTTTTGTGAATGAGGGGGGCTAAAAATGTGCCTTTTGATGTGTAATATCCTAATTTAAAATATTTTTCCTTATTCGTAAAGATTTACCTTGGTAAATTTGCGCTTGATTATAATCAATATTGAAATTTCCGAAAAAAAANTTTTCCTTATTCGTAAAGATTTACCTTGGTAAATTTGCGCTTGATTATAATCAATATTGAAATTTCCGAAAAAAAAAAGGGGATAACTTAATATTAACTCCAACAAAATTTGCTCAAAAAGTAGTTTAATGAGCTCAAATAATTTTNTTTCCTTATTCGTAAAGATTTACCTTGGTAAATTTGCGCTTGATTATAATCAATATTGAAATTTCCGAAAAAAAAGGGGATAACTTAATATTAACTCCAACAAAATTTGCTCAAAAAGTAGTTTAATGAGCTCAAATAATTTTNAAAAAAAAGGGGATAACTTAATATTAACTCCAACAAAATTTGCTCAAAAAGTAGTTTAATGAGCTCAAATAATTTTATTTATATTTTGTCTTTATTATGAAACACTGAAAACACATTGTAAAAAGCTTCAACCAACAATATTCATCAAATCTTGCTTCGATTCATTCCTAGACATCATTCTTCTGCTTGCTTCCTGGCGTCTAATGAATCCTTCTCATTTCGCATGAGTATACACTTTGCCAGAAGCCTCTGTTACTTGTTTCACACTCCTCTCTATGGACTGTCCATGACATGGCCACTTTGGAACTTGTATTGACTCTTCAACAAACTTTCTTATTTCTGATATTTTGAGTTTACAAGTAAGTGTAGGTTCATATACTTTTTTCTGACCAGTCTATCAGTTCCAAAAGGGAAGTTGCATTTGGATTTACTGCAGGTGTTTTCCTAGGCCGAACAGATAGGTCTCCTGGTGTATCATCATCGTCATTCCTTAATTCCATTATCTTCTGGACCCCTGCTTTCGTTTCTTCTTGGTCTTCAGAGCATAAATCTGTCTGAAAACCATTTCACTAAATGCGAACCACGATGAACGTTGGAAAGTTGGCAAAACAATATCTGCTACTGCCTTTTTCTGAAATTTTAAGAGCTTCAATTGATAAAGGATGTGGCGAGGTCCTTCCACCCAAGAGAATTTCATTTTTATTGTAAGCCAGCAGGGATAGTAAACGCCAACAATGTATTCCACAAGCAGTTGTAACGTCTTCAAGTTGTTGCCTTTAAGGCCATGTTTTGAAACCCACATGCGGTAAATCCTATTTGCAGTTGTTAACCACCGAGAGTGGCTTACAGGACCAATTTATAGTAATACCAGATAAATTGGAAGTGCACCTGTCCTTATGGCCTGAGTTATCCTGTAACCATAAGCCTTATCTGTAGAGTGATCTTTGACAACAGTGTCACTCAATGGAACCAAAGGCTCTGGAAAGGATATTCTGACAAATGAGGGATTGATTTCAAGTTCTGTTGCAGCATCAAGCATGTTGCCAATCTTACCACTCCACTTGTTGTTAGACAAAGTTTTTCCATCCAACTCGGTGATCAAGTGCCGCAAAGGTAGCTCATTAGTATGAAGAGCACAAACCAACCAGATGAGTTTACGATTCAGCTTTGCCTCAACCCAATGCATGACCCCTCCTTCCCAACCAGTGTTAACATTCGCTGAATTACCACCAATAGCCTGCAAACCATTATCAATGCGGTTTTTCATTAAAAAATCCGCAAGATGGTTAGCAATAACTTCAGCATGACTTTTTCTTGCACCCTTTTTACTTTATTGTGATGAACCACAAGTCTTCTGTCTCCTTCAGTAATTAATCCAGCATCTAAAAATGCAACTGTTGTAATGGCAGCTGTAGCACATAGACCGACACCATACCTAATACTCTGCAAAGCAACATTGCGCAATTGTAATGTATTATAATGACTTGTACTTGAAGTAGAAGGTACATCAGAATCATCGCATGGAATCTGCAGAGGATCTTCAGATTCTTCATCTGTAACATCAGTTGGCTCTTCATCTTCGCCGGAGAAAAGAACTTCATCTGGTTGTAATGTTAATTCTTCCTTCCTTTTCAGCTTATATTCATAAATTCTTCTTAATTCATCTTCTTGCCTCTTCTGCTTTTTAATATGTCTTCTGTGCTCAGGTAGATCTGGTAATCCAATTTGATGCTGTCCAACAGATCCAACCTTCTCTCTTTGACTATTAATGAACACTAGTTCTTTGACAGGGATCTTCATATCCTTATAACAAGAGCAGGAGATGTGCACTTCATGTTTACAGTCGGCACCACCTGGACATGGACCCTCAAATTCTGGACATAGCTTAATCTCACACTTGCAATTGAGGATGACAAAGAGCTTGTCTAACGTTGCTATGAAAGCCTTTTTCACTTCCAGTTTTCCTCTGCCAAGTGATATGCTTTTGGCCTTTTCCCAGTTTTCTTCTATCTTCTTCATGATTGTGACTCTTGAATTTCAAATTGGCACCACAAAACAACTGTTTGCTCGCTCCCACTGTTCAAGAAATTTTGGATAAATATCCTTTGCAAGAGTGGCTGCTGGGTAATTTGCGACATCCTCTACACGCTGTTCTCTTAGCAGAAGCCCATATCTTAGAACATCACGCAGAGTTGGGAGTTCGGATGGCAGCATTTCTCGACCAGTTCCAATAAAGTTACTCATGTGAGTGGAAGTTGCCAATCTTGTCTTCCTTTTACTAGCCATGGTTCCGAATTTTCAGATTTGGAAATTGGAAGAAACTGTTCGTGCCTGGAAAAAGAAAAAAAGAAAATGTCACTATTTGTATGATATTAATAAAAATTAATAAAAAGACACTCAGCTGCAAATGAGTATTGCTATTTTAAACACTTTTACGAGTGGCATAAAATATTTTTACAGATGTCATAGTATAATATAAGTATATTCTTAACCTTTTAGCAGAAGTACAAACAGAAATAATGATAAGAAGGCACTTCTTGAGAGAAGACAGTTTACTGCGAATTTTACATGAAACGTGAAAATATCACGAAATTGAAGTACCTATTTACCAAGCAAACCAATTGAATTGCCAGTTCATGTAAATATATTTGTGAATCGCTAACCAAAATACAACTTTTTGACCCCCCTCATTTTTTGAAAAAGGAAGTCAAAAAATTCGACACGCCCTAATGTGGATTAAGTGGATTGCAATTGTTGCATCGTGACATTACGAATTGTTACTGACAAAACGTCCCTGTACTTTTTATGTTTGTATTGAAAGCACGCGTCCATTATGTCGTTATTGGCATCTAACTGCAGTTGCTGCAATAATGTTGCCGACGGAGATAATATTGACGTTTATTAGGTTAGGTTTCACCGCACACACATTTTAGTGCACTGTCTTATTACATGAAGTGTTTCAACAATATGGTGTAAACACGCAGCACTTATCAGACACAATTGCATTCAATTCACGTTTGGTTTGTAATNTTATGGTGTAAACACGTAGCACTTATCAGACACAATTGCATTCAATTCACGTTTGGTTTGTAATTGTTAAAAGAGGTACTGCTGTGGCCCGTTAGCCAAACCGAGAGGACCGTTTGTTACACGATGCTAGCATCACGTCAATATTCTGGCGAATAAGTGGCCTTAGGACCTATTACATAGTGTACTATCTAGCCATGTAGAGTCGCGATGACTTTTGTGCGCAACGCGACGCAGTACTCACGATGGAGTGGAGTAATGCGGATCTCAGTGATATTGTTTTAACCTCCGGCGTAAGGAATTGCATTCGAATTAAGTCCTTTTCAAATTCTAAACGCTTTAAAACATCTTCTTCTGACCCTGATAACAACTGTTTCTACCTTGTGCTTCAGAGGCGAGTCAAATTATTATCACACGTGAATTTTTGTTTCCGATATGTAATTTCGAGCGAGTTGAATATGAACTGAAACGTGTTCTACGTCCAACATAGATTTTATTTTAATGATTCCGTATCCCTAATTCTGTTACTCAGAACCAGAAATATGCTGGATTTCTTAAGTAAGCACTTTTACGGAAAATCTAATCCTAGATATTAGAAACATTTACTTTATTTTAAATTCCGTGACAAGAAGAATGCTGTTCTCTGAATTCCAATTTGTGATGCAAATTGCCATGCTGGAGATGACCTATTCTCTAAATGATGTGTTAATTAATACATTCCGATGGGGAAATCATTTTAGAAATTTTTTCTGTTAAGAGAAATTTCAGTATGACATAAAACTCCAACATTCGTAAGTCCACACATTAGATTGTTATTTTGATCAGAAACGAGTTTATTAGATGGGCGCAAAGTGAATGCAACTTACTTTACACATTGTATTGTTTATCTTACGGTTTTCGGAGCTTAAAAAACTATACAAATCATGCACCAACGAAACTTTAATGCAGTAAAAGCCAATAAAGTATTTTATATGTGAAAAAAAAACATTAAATTGTTACATTCTTCTACACCCGAACCCATTAAATGGTTATTATTCAGTAACATGTGATTCGTAAACACCTTAACTTGTCTAAAATAAAATAATTATTACAGAATATAAAAGCATATATTTTTGATTTCACGACTTTAAAGTGATTCCTGGTAATTATATAAATTTGTTATAAATTGTTATGTATAGGAAACACAGCTATTGAAATGCTGCAAAGAAGACGTTTTTAAAAGGATAATGCTCCATTTTTACAAAGGATTGTAAATGAACTGAAAGTATATATGTAAAATTAAAAAGAAAGGAAAGTTTAACATCGTGGTCGCTCTCACCTCTTCTGTCGCCTTATGTGCATTCGGAAAGAGAAATCGCATAGAGTGACCAGCAGACGAGGATTGCCGGGTAATTACGAACTGTATATAATCAACGTGGAACACAGTGTGTATATTTAGAATAGTGGCAAGCTGATTGAATAGTGGTTAAACAGCGGTAGGAAGAGATGGGGTCAAAAAACGGAAAGAAAGTTGTTTGGATAGAGATTTTTAACGTATAAGCTAGTAACTGATAGGACATGTTTTATCATTCGCCTGCTGACCTTGCAACCGAAAAAATGTGCTACAAAAAATCTGTGAGGGTTACGATCATAATCGAATTCTCTGACTTCTCATTTAATCCTTCTTAAAATTTACAACATTAAAAATAATTTAATTGTTTTAAGGAAGTTCTGATCTAACTAAAATGTTTGTTAAATCGATTGCTGTGTGGCTGTAAACTGCGTTAATGCTTTCTAAGATAGCAGAGTGGAACCGACCGCTATAAGTATTTTCTATAGTTTTCTCAGAATTCATTTATTAAATTTATGACATTAAAAATAATTGTAGTGTGTTTTTGAAATTTTTTCCGAATTTTTGATTAGTTGGAATTTTTTTTTTTTTCTGTTTCAACAACATGACGAGGTCATCCTGATCAAGGGCATGAACACCTGATCTAACATGGCCACCGACAAAAGTCAACAACAATTGTTAGTCCAGGTCACCGGAAGCTATGAGGTCACAGTACCTCAACACTTCGGCCTTGAAGGCCTGTTTCTAAACCGGCACAATAATATTACTGTAAGCTCGTTCTTTCTAAAGTGAATTCGGGCACAGCATAATGTAATTTCCTTGATTTCTAAGTAACAAAATACCGATATGTGACATTTTGACGAGGCTCTCTAGCTGAATCGATGATTTCAATCTGAGATCTGACATGTGCATGTGAATCAGAGCTCTGTACTGGCATGACCGGCACTGCAGAATCTTTCAAAATCATTATAAATTACCCTAACTTAGAATAATCTGTTAAAACGAAATATATTTAACTTATTTAGTGTAATTTCCCTTTTCCTACTCCAGAGAGCATTTACGAATACAAAGTGCACAATTACCGGCATTTTATGCCACGTTCTGAAGTTTATTTTCAAGCCATTTGCATGCGCCGCACATAACGGCGACGTAGCAGCTGATGCGGTGCGGAATATCACCTTTACTCCTCCTCGCATCGTTTCGTCGGTAATCCAATCACCTTGAGGCACCCGGGGAGCTGCTACATCACGCGCACGAGAGGAGCATAGCAAAATGGAGCGACACGTCTCTTTTCATAAGTAGGTACAGAGTACTTCTGTGTGCCGAGTAAAGTATGTCAAAAACTGCAAAAAGAAGTTCTATCACACACCTAAGTAATATAGAATACGAAAAATTCTCTTCAGTCTGTAAAAATGATTTCTATAGGTTCCTTGGTGCTGTTTTCAAATATGACCTCATATTCTTCTATCGCGTTATCATTTGTTTTTACAAAAATATATCAAATTTTATATAAAAGAAGAGAGTTACAAAATTGTTGTCAATGATACTACGAACACGAGGTACAAAATGTAACCGATTGCTATAGGTTTTTTTGGTTATAATTTCAACAAATATGACCTTGGTTTTTCTATTACATAACTATTATTTTACAAAAAGGTAGCTAATTTTACGGAAAACTTACAAAATGTTACAAAATTGCTTCAATTGATACACACAGTAGAAATGTTTAGCTAAAATTAGTACTTAACACACATTTTAACACACCATGAGTCTTTATAAATATGTTTTCTATTTATTTCGAGACTTCTATCGTTACTTTTTCGTTTNTTTTATAAATATGTTTTCTATTTATTTCGAGACTTCTATCGTTACTTTTTCGCTTGTGATCTTTATGCGGATTGTCTCTTTAGCATCCAACAGTAGTCGGTAACCATGCCACTTCCGTCTTCCTTGAAAGCTTCTNTCTTTATGCGGATTGTCTCTTTAGCATCCAACAGTAGTCGGTAACCATGCCACTTCCGTCTTCCTTGAAAGCTTCTTTCCATTTCCTTTATGTCTTAGTGAAATCTTTCACCAAGTTCTTCACTCACACCTCCTACATTTTCTGAAAAGTAATCCAGGCGTGAGTGTAGCATCCCAAGTCTTAAAACGTTCCTTACATAATTCCAGTAATATTTTTGTTTTTTGTACTTTTATTGTTCCCAAGGATTAAAAAATTTATTTGCAGGATTTTCAATCATATTTTTTTCCCCCCTTTCCTTCCTTACTCGTTTCAAATACATTATTTTTTATAAGCTTTCTTGGGAATTGCCCGAAAAAAACATTCCCAGCGTTAGCTTGGAATATGAACAGTATTGAACTGTATTTATAAGTTACGTACACGATTTGAGGCCGCAAATATATTTTTTTTGTATAAATACGTGTGCCTAAATTTCTATTTTTATAAAATACGGTAAAATAATGAGCCCCATTTGTAATAAAACTGTACAAAATTGAATTTTTCACTTTTTTCTTCGTAATCAGCACTAAAAATAATATAAATATCACCTATCACTTTTCAGGCTATTTTACAACCGCACACCAATGTAATTACTAATAAAGTATAAAATATATTTCTTTCCATGCAACTGGGCTAACTATAATATTAACTGATAAGGACTAGGAATGTTGGTATTAAAAATGGTTCTGCATTAGACTGGAACGCGGATGGCAAGTAACTTCAAACATCTTACCAACTCATTTGAAATAGTTACATTAATTCCTTAATCGTTTAGGGAGAATTTAGCCCCTTCACGAAAAATCAGTCGTAATCAAAAACACAACTTCCTTATTGTACTGGAGCCACGGTGGCTGCCACTGGTCGGCGGGTTTTCTCGGGGATCTCCTTTCCCCTGACCATTCATTCCGGCACTGCTCCATACTCACCACAATTACCCTCATCGTCTCTCAATACCTCGCTGTTAAGAGCAGCCCAATTATCTTCACTCACTTCACTCACCTTATGTACTGAACCTTCACTGAATTTGCAAATTAAAATGTTTTGATTTTTTTGTAATTGGTTTGGAAATAGTTAAACTTTTTTCCGCCATGAGCATGAGCAATTAAAAAATACATTATTTTCGTTCAATGAGGAGTTGCAGTGTGACACATATTCCGGGACACTAGAACACTAAAGCACAACGGTACACTGAAGAGCCGAAAAACTGGTACACCTGCCTAATATCGTGTAGGGCCCCCGCGAGCACGCAGAAGTGCCGCGAGACGACGTGGCATGGACTCGACTAATGTCTGGAGGTATGCAGGAAGCAATTCACACCATGAATCCTGCAGAGCAGTCCACAAATACATAGAAGTGCGAGGCGGTGGAGATCTCTTCTGAACAGCATGTTGCAGGGCATCCCAGATATGCTCAATAATGTTCATGTCTGGTGATTTAGGTGGCCAATTGAAGTGTCTAAAGTCAGAAGAGCGTTCCTGGAGCTACTTTGTAGCAACTCTCGACAGGTGGGGTGTTGCATTGTCCTGCTGGAATTGTCCACGTCCGTCGGAATGCACAATGGACATGGATGGGTGCAGGTGATCGGACAGGATGCTTACGTATCTGTCACCTTTCAGAGTTATATCAAGACGCATCAGGGGTCCCATTTCACATCAACTGCACAAGTTCCATACCATGACAGAGTCTCCACCAGCTTGAACAGTCCCCTGTTGACATGTAGGGTCCATGGATTCATGAGGATGTCTCCATAACCGTACACGTCCAGCCGCCCGATACAACTGGAAACGAGACTTGTCAGACCAGACAACGTGTTTCCAGTCATCAACAGTTCAATGGCGGTGTTGGCGGGCCCAGGCTAGGCGAAAAGCTTTGTGTCGTGCTGTCAACAACGGTACACGAGTGGGCCTTCCGCTTCGAAAGCCCATATCAATGATGGTCCGTTGAATAGTTCGCACACTGGCACTTATTGATGCCCCAGCATTGAAATCTGCGCTAATTTGAGAAAGGGTTACACGTCTGTCACGTCTAATTANAGGGTTGCACGTCTGTCACGTCTAATTATTCTCGTCAGTCGTCGTTTGTCCTGTTCGTTCACGATCTTTTTCCGGCCGCAGCGATGTCGAAGATTTGATGTTTTACCGGATTCCCGATATTCATGGTACACTCGTGAAATTGTTGTACGCGAAAATCCAAATTTTATCGCTACCTCGGAGATGCTATGTCCCATCTCTCCTGCACCGACTATAGCACCACGTTCAAACTCACTTAAATCTCGATAACCTGCCATTGTAGCAGTAGTAACCGATCTAGCAACTTTGCCAGAAGCTTGTTGTCTTACATATGCGCTGCCGACCGCATCGCGTTACTCTGATTGGTTCCATAACTCTGTTATTTGCATACGCACACCTATGCCAGTTTTTTTTTGGCTCTCCAGTGTACTTTAATTTCTTAGGGTGGATAAGCTCGTTAAATCACATTGATATTAGTATTTACCTGCCCAGTTATTTTGGTAACAACTGAACAAACTGTAATGATAACTTGTTTTGCGATACCCTTACTGTCATCCCGACGCAAAAAAAGTATAAAACGATATAATAAACTATTATAATTCTCTTACCATGCATTTGTCCAATCCACATGCAGGCTTAAAGTCAGGAACTGCAGTAATTGTCTAAATCACTAACATTAAATCTTCCCAAGAGGTGAGATTGTTAAATTTATGCCCACGTTAAAATGCTGCAATCATATCACCGAAACAAAGGCAAGGGAATGCCCATATTAAAGGAAGTGACGTTTAATATTTTAAAAATGTCGAGACAACTTTCGTATTTTGAAGGATTGCATTTCCATATATCAATTGTAAATTTCCGTAAGAAACTTAAGGATAACTTTATCATAGCCGTGGAGCCGACCTGGATAAGATCTACAACCTTCCGAATGTGAGATCACGTATGCTTCGGCATAATAAAACATACAACGGCTGTTACCAATTATATGGTTTTCTTAAGCACATCTTGTGAAGGATACACTGATAGAGTAGTACAGTGCTTGGAATGTAATACGAAAAATTGCAGGTTAGAGTCTTGCTGCTGGTGCAGTATTTTTTTAAATTTTTTTTGTGAATACCGCTTGGAAGTTTTTCCTCCTACTACGTTAATTTTTCATGAGAGTGTTTCCTTCGAGCGATTTATAAAAATTATGTAGCTTCCACGTCTCGATATTGTTAAGTCAAAACCTTTGTTTATTCTGCAAAATTAAAAATATAACTACACGAAAATTTATTGTAGTGCTAAAAATAATTCTTGGCAACTGGCTTCCAAAATGTTATTAGTAAAAGGACCAAAAATGTACTATGCAGGTTTTTTGTCATCCCTGCATAATGTACGTGCGTAGGAAAATTTTTTCGACTGTAGTAGCAAACGAGATGCATAAATCCTTTTCTGCTCTGTACAGAGAATGCGAAATGCCATGTCTTCTCAAAGAATTCCTTCTTGTATGTGCTCCGTACGAAATACAATCAGACTCAAGAATTTTTTTCTGGCGTACCTACAGCGAGACAAAGTTATTCATCGCTGCTTCTTTGCGAAGAGTGTTTTGGAGATACTTCAGTTCAGTCCAGACCATATGGTGATACGTGATTAACCAGTCATCAGTTTTATTTGTTTTTTTTACACTCTAAATCGAAATCAGTGAATATTTTCTGATAGGTAATTAAAACTGCTCCATCCCGAATCAGTATAAAACCATATCAGTTATTCGTCAGTTAAAATAAATCCACTAATTCAAACAGTGGAATATTAGTTATTTAAAGTTAGCTAATAAATTAGCACCGTGATAAAAAAAAAGCAAAGCATTCCTATGTGAGATAAGTTAAGTACTATTGATTTTGTCGGAAAACTAAATTTTTGTGTACACAATAAATGTGTGGAGGTGGTTGGGATCGAACCCCTCCCAAATAGTGAAACATGCTATTTTTTTCATGACTAGCCATCATAACCACTGCTCTTCTTTACTACTCATAAATGTTAGTGGTATTATGAGTATTAAACAGGAAAATATTCTGGCAAACGGCTGTATGTTTCATGATGTGAAGGTACTTCATGCTTCCTAAATATATACATATTCTGCTCGCGTACACATCTTTGCAAGGTTCAAAGTCAATATAAGTTAAGTTTAGTTCAGATTCTGTGCTTTAAAAAAAACTAAACTGGTTTCAATGTTCGAGGTTATCGATGACCACTAGTATCCGCCATTTTACAATGCAACGAGACACTACCGATTAAAACTGTTATTTTTAGTTACATATTGATCAGTAATACTTTTGAAATTTGGCAGTGAGATGATTCAATAAGATACGCGGGTTTACTTACACCAACACAATTTTTGTTTTCTGCAAGTTAACTGATAAAATAATAAGTAAATGTCCAATGTTATAAAATAATCACTTGGTTCTAACATTCCACTATCGAATTAGCACAGTTGTTAGTGGTATATTTGTCACTTCTAAAAAACAATTTTATTCTGTAAAATTTCGTTGCGTTGTAAAATGGTGGTTACAAAAAAACAGTGTGCCGTAGCACAAATAATACAAAGATGATATCAATTTCAAGCTCTGTAATTTTAGAAAATATTACAAGTTAGTAGCACCTTAGGATTAAACATTTGCATTGAACATTTACAAAAGAAATATGACATGTAAAATTATATATGCCATAGGCTCACAATGCAAAAAATAGAGATATAAATACTCATACAAATAAATGAAATTGCCCTTTCAAAGTATCGCGTAGCTCAAAATGCAATAAATATTTAACTAATACAAGAGCTACGTAGTGTAAAACGTTTAAAAAATATCAAAAATTAACTCTGTTGACTAGAAAATACTTGAAAAATTCATACAAAAATTTTAAATTGCTGCGCAATTACTTTTTCAAAAGTATTACGTTACTCCAAAATATACAATAAATATTTAGTTGAAAAAACGAGTATAGTAATATAAAAAGTTTCTAAGATACAAATAGCGCTTCAGGCCCAGTAAAGCCTACTTAACGCGAAAATACAAGTTATAATCCGAAATAAAATATTACGTTGAAATAGAGAACCGATGGAGGCACTCCGTAAGACCCTAACCATAGCTCACTCGAATAAATAATAGACTACGACAATTAGAACATTTTAACAGACTACGCCCAACGCGTAAGTCATGGTAGTACAGTATTGACAACTAATCTTTAAGTAAATGATTGGGCAGCAGACAATAACTATACACAAAACGTAAACCAACTGTAACTATACAGAGAAGCAAGAAATTAGATAGGCCGATTCTACAATTTAGGCAGGCGTTCTAAACCAGAATTTAAACAAAAATTTAACTCACTGCATAACCCAAGAAAAACACAATACTACGCCACGAAATTACTTAAAAACACTAAACTGACCTACAAATGAAAAGCTACGACCACGACTCCCCGTTTTACAAGCTCCAGCATAATCAGCGCTCACGCAACTACATTATTTAAACAGCGCCTCATAGCACCCTCGTTCAAGGATGGAAAAACTGACAAATTTAGCTCATATTACAATTTAAATTAGCTCTAGCAGGCGTCAACCCGGCGATCTTTTTCANTGGAAAAACTGACAAATTTAGCTCATATTACAATTTAAATTAGCTCTAGCAGGCGTCAACCCGGCGATCTTTTTCACAGACGTAGAATGAGGCGTAGAATGAATGCTGCACAAGAAGTGTAACAACTTATATAAACTAGCACCTGAATAAACAAAAATACCTGACGTACAAGGAGGGTTAACCAAGGGAGGGAAATGAGGGAAGAAAACAGGAGGGGAGCCGAGTCGGTCAAGGAGCAGGCCGCCTTACAGAGGAGCGAATGCNGAGGGAAATGAGGGAAGAAAACAGGAGGGGAGCCGAGTCGGTCAAGGAGCAGGCCGCCTTACAGAGGAGCGAATGCAAAAATAATGGGCGCGGTGGCACCACCATCGCAACAGCGACAATCTCGTTAAATGAAAACTCTATAGCTTTTGAAGTACAGAATCTGAACTAAACATAAATTAGATTGACTTTTGAACGTTGCAAAGACATGTAAGTGTGCAGAATATAGTTATATTTCGGCAGATGAAGTACTTCCACATTACGAAAGTTACAGCCGTTTACCATAGTATGTTACTAATACTACGCAAAATACGAGGTCAACCGTCACAGTGGCAAAGTAGCGATGTTGGTAAGACGATATAAATATTTACTAAAATATGTTATATTTTGGACGGAGGTTCGAGCCTAACCACATCCAAATTTTTTTTGTACAGGTGATATTTTTGTCTTAATTGTACTTAATTTATTTCACACCGTAGTGCACTGTTTTAAAATCCTGGTGCTTGTTAACTAATCAACTATAAATAACTGATATTCTACTGTTTAAATTAGTGGATTTATTTTAACTTAAGAGATTAGTAGTTTTCTCCCCTTTTTTTTTACTCATTTCGAATGGAGCAGTTTGAACTGGCAATCAGGAGAGGTTCGCTGATTCCGATTTAGAGTGTACCAAAAATCTCTGTGTTTTTGTGAAATAAAATAGCGGCTAATGAAGGCGATTGTTAAAGCACGTACTGCTGAAAATTAATTTATGACATGTTCCGATCACGAACATGGAATAGGCTCGCACACATAATGGCATCGCATAATACTGGAGATAAACTCGTATGGAATATTTTCCAATGCAGCCCACCGAAGANCTCGCACACATAATGGCATCGCATAATACTGGAGATAAACTCGTATGGAATATTTTCCAATGCAGCCCACCGAAGACTGTGTTTCTCGTACAGCGTGGCATGTTCTAGGTTCTGCCATCGACAGGGAGGTGAGAGCATTAGTCGAATCATCATCGTCTCTCAACGACACTGAGAGTTCTTTAATCGTTAAGGAATCCTGTGAAGGGAACGCCTAGAGATTGCAAAATAGTGGATACTCCCCCCCCCCCCAGAACTCTTAACGTACCTGTAGGGTTGGGTTCATCGATTATCTTAAGAAGCTATTCACGATTTTCTCTACCAGTCTGTAAAGTTTCTCATACGTCGAACTGCTAGGCACCGTGATTTCGGGGTCTACAGTTGTAAGTTCTGTAGTGCCAGTGCCTTTGCCTACAGCGATGAAATCCGCCGCGAGGGCAGAGCCTGCATCTAATCAGCGAAATCCTGAGTCATGTTTCCGAAGTGGTGGCGCCCTCGATGGTTGATGGACTGACCCGGATGGACGACGCCCCTCGCACCAGTCCCCGCAACGCGACGTGTCGGGACCCGATGTGCAGCACCGGACAAATTCTTCGCCCAACAGGCAGTTGCTTATATCTTCGTTTCGCTTTAGGTTCGGCGAAAAAAAAAAAAATGTACACGGATGTTTAAACTTCAGTTTAAGAAGTTATAGAGCTTTCCGTATGTCACGATTCTGGAAAAAAATTCCCCCACTGGTAAGAATACACGTGTAAATTTCGCCAGAACGACTAGAAAATTAGCCCCACACAGCTCGTCCATCGCGTTATAAATTATTGGAAAAATAAACTGAGTGTGTCGGCAAACANTAGAAAATTAGCCCCACACAGCTCGTCCATCGCGTTATAAATTATTGGAAAAATAAACTGAGTGTGTCGGCAAACAGCTGGGATTGCCGAATAATTGCGAATGTAAATTAGCTGGGGGAATTTGAATGGAGACGACAAATGTCGAGCACAGTGTGTATATTGAGCATGGCAGGGTTATGAAATAATGGGTAAATGTTTGTTAGGAGGGGGAAGGAATGGATGGTGAGTGNTTGTTAGGAGGGGGAAGGAATGGATGGTGAGCGAAAGGATAAGAAATAAGTAGAGGTATATCTTTGTGACTAATCAGCCATTAGAGTCTACTTGCGGGTTATATCAGTTGTCAACCAAACTTGTTACCCAGAGCGTGTATGATTTGTCATCTTCTCGAGGGGTGGAATAAGATTCGAACCCTCAACCTATCCATGCAAATCACGGTAAATTTAAAAATTAAACATTATTTTTGTAAGACAAATTTATGTCATTAAAACATTGTATTAAATCTATTTTATTAAGCTGCAGTTTTCTAACGTAATTCTGCACGACAAGCTAAGCAGAAGCGACTGACTCGGTTGGATGTTGAGATAGAATTAGGCCAACAAATAATTTGCAGAACTTACAAAAATGTAAGTTTAATTTCTCAAATAATGGCAAATGGGGGTTTTTAATTTTCAAATGTTAAAAATTTAAACTGTCGTAATTTTTTTTCCAAAATTAATAATTTTTTTTATTAAACATAATCCCTATGTTTTTATTTCATAGAATTTATCCTTTTCAACTTTTTTGTGTGGTCGTCGCAAGGTCGTACNTAGAAAATTAGCCCCACACAGCTCGTCCATCGCGTTATAAATTATTGGAAAAATAAACTGAGTGTGTCGGCAAACGGCTGGGATTGCCGAATAATTGCGAATGTAAATTAGCTGGGGGAATTTGAATGGAGACGACAAATGTCGAGCACAGTGTGTATATTGAGCATGGCAGGGTTATGAAATAATGGGTAAATGTTTGTTAGGAGGGGGAAGGAATGGATGGTGAGCGNGAGCATGGCAGGGTTATGAAATAATGGGTAAATGTTTGTTAGGAGGGGGAAGGAATGGATGGTGAGCGAAAGGATAAGAAATAAGTAGAGGTATATCTTTGTGACTAATCAGCCATTAGAGTCTACTTGCGGGTTATATCAGTTGTCAACCAAACTTGTTACCCAGAGCGTGTATGATTTGTCATCTTCTCGAGGGGTGGAATAAGATTCGAACCCTCAACCTATCCATGCAAACCACGGTAAATTTAAAAATTAAACATTATTTTTGTAAGACAAATTTATGTCATTAAAACATTGTATTAAATCTATTTTATTAAGCTGCAGTTTTCTAACGTAATTCTGCACGACAAGCTAAGCAGAAGCGACTGACTCGGTTGGATGTTGAGAGAGAATTAGGCCAACAAATAATTTCCAGAACTTACAAAAATGTAAGTTTAATTTCTCAAATAATGGCAAATGGGGGTTTTTAATTTTCAAATGTTAAAAATTTAAATTGTCGTAATTTTTTTTCCAAAATTAATAATTTTTTTTATCAAACATAATCCCTATGTTTTTATTTCATAGAATTTATCCTTTTCAACTTTTTTGTGTGGTCGTCGCAAGGTCGTACCGAGGTCGAGGTTACAGTCACACGGTTCATAATGGCCGCCACAAAATACCGATTATATTTCTAGCCAAGGCCTCCAGTGGTCGCCATAGCATCTCCAACCTTTGGAGCGTTTTCCCGAACGTGTCAAATCATACTACTCTGAAGTATAATCTGCATCCAACAAATCAGTCATTGTATAATCTGTATCCAACAAATCTGTCATTCAAGAAATATTGCCCATAGGCATCATTATCTCCTCCGTGTAGTGTGTCGTGTTGTTGCTACTCATTCACGGGATGTCGCTTTAATTTGAGTCAAATTTCCAGATGGCTAACACGTCTTGCTCGCCTCTGTACTACGGAAGGTAATAGCGAACAATTACAAAAATATTCTGCTTGGCTGTCCTGGGTGCGATACGGGCTCCATCATTACGTTGAAGCATGTTCTATCAGCTTATCATCACCAGGACCACTCAATTAGAGTCCCACCGAACTTATTTAACTGGCTTACAGGATGCTGTAACTGCGCTGAAAGACCTGGATCCGCATAGTGGCGCGGACAGACCCCCCAGGTTCATTATGCACGCACAGCGTGGACATTTTAATGACGCTGGTCACGAAATTTGTGAGGGAGCGGGGAAGTTTCGTGTCGTCAAGTTCCTGCATCTCTACTTTTTTTTGTTTTACTCTCCTTCCCTCGCTGCGCATAATTACGCTATGTGGGTCACTCGGCGACCGCTAACACGGCGCGTTGTCGCACCGCCTCGCGAATCTGGCCCGTGTTCGTGATGTGGCTGAAGGAAAGAGAGGGAGGAAAACACGTTTAGCGCTCGTGTGAAGCGAGTCTCCGCTCAATCCGCGGCCAAGGCGCATATAGTCCATTCGTGGTATCTTCACAATTCTTCAATGAAACCTTTGAAAAATCAGCCATGAATGATGTCCTTGATTGTTTTTTTAATATGCCATCTATCAAAAGGGTTTATATTTGTGTTAACGTATAGGTGCCCTTTTTTTTTTTTGTTAAACTGAACTTTTGAAAATTGTAATATTTCACTTATAATTAATATGAATAAAAAGGGGGAGAAAAAGGTGTGTTGGTAATGCCTAGTAAGAAATAGTTATTTTGTAAAATGTTTTTACGGTGAGTGCGCACGGATGCGTTTAGCTGTCCATTTAGTGTAATTTTAAAGACTTACTTAAGCTTTTTTTGCATGAGGCGAAGAAATATCCTAAAGTATAACTTTAGCAGGGCATCAGAAAAGTGTGGAGTAACCATGAATGGATTATACCTGCCAAGCGGCATGCCTTGAGTTCGTGGCCCATCTCAGACATTGGTTTTTGTCGGTACAAAACTTGTATAATTTTTGGAACTTAAGAAAAAAGAGAAAAATGTATATATTTTCGTACATTTTTTAAAGTCTTTAGATTATCGATAAAAAAAGCGTCTTGGCTTCTATAGAATCTAAAAAGAAAATTTAGTATAATATAGGTACAAAATTTTTGTAACCTAACCGAAAAATGTTTCTACGCAAATTTGTTATACAAATAGTTTTATTGTTTATGTTGTTGCTGACGCCTATGAGAAAGAAAATACATAACCATTAAAAAAGATACCTCATTTTAAAACTTGTTTTTTTTTTTTTGTATTACTACACTGGTTCTTTTCGTAGTACCATGTTACCTGTCCGCCAATCATTTTTTTTTAACGGCATTTAAGAGTCGAAAACCGTTTTCTGACTGTTAAGCGCATTAGGTTAGACTATTTTTATTGTGATATTAAATAATTATCTAAAAAAACGTACGAAATAATGCGGAAAAATTCTTATCAATATTGAATTAAAGAAAATAGGAATCCTATATTTACATAATTTTTGGTACGAATCTTAAAGACGAACAAAATTTGTGTCAGACTAAAGCTCAAATGAATTGTCCATATCATCCGAATGTTATGAAGAATTTTGCTTGGAAATTGGTTATGTGAGTATAATGACATAGCCGGTTTAGCGCCAACGGCTGGGGGCTGTGGGACTCGGAGCTGTTCATGCCGTCATTTCAGTCGGCTAGCAGGCATATTGGATCCAGGTGACATTGAACTTGACATTTGACCTTGACCCTGGAGATCTTTGACCTTGAACACGCTGGCCTTCAACTTTGAAACCCCAAAAATCCCAACAAATATAAGAAATATTAAAAGTTTTAAAAACCAAAAAAATAACTAAAAAACTTGATAAAAATTGTATGTAAACATTACTAAACATCTATTAACATTTATAAAATAAAAAAATCTTAAAAGGTATAAAATTTTTTTGAAAAAATATTATTAAAATATATTATCAAAAACTATTAAACAAATTATTTCAAAAACTTACACCCCCGCCTCATTTCACCTATACTCATTCCGTCGTATGCAGCCATCTTGAATTTTTTCGTTTTTCAATTTTTTTTATACATTGCTAGAAGCCGCCATCTTGGTTTTTCTGTCGTTTGTTTACGCATTGCTGGAGGACGCCAATTTTTTTTCGTTTGTCATTTGTTTGTACATTGCTGGAAGATTCCATTTTGGTTTTTTAGTTTGTCATTTGTTAATACATTTCTGGAGGCCGCCATATTCGTTTTTTCGTCTGTCATTTGTTTATAAATTGCTGGAGGACGCCATCTTGGTTTTCATATGTTTTCAACACCTAGGTGGCGCTAGTGCATTAATTCACCCACCAGGCAGCAACCATATTTGTTTATGTTTTCAAAGTATGGTTTGCACTGCGGTGCCTTACATTTTGGATTATATTATAAACACATAGGTGGCGTTAATTTCCCGTTTCCGGTTTAGAGGGAGGACTACACAATTTTATTTTAAAATACGGGGAATTTATTTCAACTTGCGACCCTCACACATACACACAGAACACGAAATATCCCAATTGCAGACGAGACTGGTAGTTGCTAAAAAACTATTAAGACACAAGCATACTTAAAGAAGTGGTAATGAGTCACATTACAGAAGTAAACGAGAGTCACATGCAGTCTTAATCTGAGCAAGCGCACACGTCCAGCCGCGCTGCACCAGGTGTTGAATTTGACTTTGCTTTTTCTGCTGAACACGCAGGCAGCAGTGGGCAGTGCGCGCAGGTAATCTGGAGCCTCGGAAGAAGGCGTGCAGCTCGCGCGCCTAGGCGGTGGCTTCACGCTAACTATATTACATTTATTATTACAACAGAGATCGATTGCATATTCATTTATAATTTAAAACATTAATAAGATGCTAAAATAATTCACGAACGCGTATTAATTTTATTATAAAAACTTTAATATGTCGAAAAAAAAAAAAGAAACATACTTTTGTCTTTAACACATTACAGAATACACACAAGAGCACACTGACAGAAGGGTCCAGGTTCGACACTTAAGAAAAATATCCACGATACTATACTGATGGATGAAGAAAAAAACAGTCAGAACAAACTGGTGGATGAAAAATATACACGTTACCATACTGATTTGAGAAAAAAAGACAGCACATACTGTTGGATGAAAAATAAAACACTTGTCACACACATTCCTAACACCTTTATTTCTTATAAACCTAATTTATTGCAAACAAAATTAAAGCCAGCTCACAGGGAAAATATGACGTATAGAAGTATCTGCACCTTCCATTCATAATCTGCTCCATGCTAGCTAACAAGGCTTGGAATATTTCGCACTTGAAACATAAATTCTAGCATAAATATTTATTGTGTCGATAACGCCTTTATACAGATACATCAAATGTGAAAATCATCTATTAAAAAAATTTTTAATGCTTTACCACTTACATCAAAGTCAATTTTGTAACAATCTATAGGAAAAAAGAAAACTTCACAAACAAGTTGCCTTAGAAAAAAAATAGCTTTAATTTGTAGGCAATGTACATTATGGTTAGCCCGTAAAGGACCCTACCAGACGAGTTGAAAAAACTTATGACCGACTAGCTAGCTGCTAACTTATCATCACTGCCCTGTCCGGGAAAAGATTTTTAAAATGTGAAAATATATTTCGCTTGAACCAACGAACGCACTTAAAGCAGATAACTGACTACTGGCAGACTCACAAGACTGGCCCATAATGACCAATAAATGAACCATAACTGACACATAATGACCGCTGATGACCCATAATGACCCACAATGACCTATAATGACCCCTAAAAAACAACTAAAGAACCATAAATGACCCAAAACGACCAATGATGACCTTTAATGACCCATAATGAACCATGAATGACCAATAATGATCCATAGTTACTCATAAATGACCCCTTATTACCACTGATGACCAATAATGAACAACAAATGATCCATAAATGAGCTCTTATAACCCCTGAGAAACCGTACTGACCTCTAAATGACCCATGATGACCAATAAATGACCCCTGACTGTGGTGCATGCGGTGCTGATTAAGGTGCATACAGTGCTGAACTTTGCAATATAAGTGTCTAGCACCATGGCGAGCCCTAAATACGCTTCACCATTTGTAGTTGAAAAAAAACGTTTGACTTTGTACACCTCGAAGATGTTGGACGGTGGCGAATGATTGGTGATGCCAGCTTGTTTGGAAACTAAATAAGTAATCAGATTTAGGGCTTCTATAATTTCCGTCCTGCGCATACTGTACAAAATAGACCTCTTCATATGTGACACCTACATCACTACCAGCATCTACTGGCATAATTGCAGAACGATCATCTACAGATGATACACTACCATCGAATTCTTTAGCTGTTACGCCTATGAAATCTTCAATGGAGCCATCGAACGTTTCGGCTAAGGTACCTAGAACACAATTGCTAGCGTTACCTGCTTCTTTACCTCCAGCACCTACATCTCCAACAGGTCTGTTCGAATCTTGGCCTGGACCTCTACGTCGTCATCAGTGTCACTTTTGTGATAAAACATTTACTTCCGGCCACAGTGTACGGCAACATGAGCGCTTTAATTGTGCCAAAAATTCCTGTTGCATGTCATATTTGTGTGGCAGGTGTGGTAAGCAGTTGATCCGTAGCGACCATTTACTTAGACATGCAAAGAAAGACTTGTAAAGGTGAAGTGCATTTCTCATCATTACCTCGTTAGCAGGTTTGCTACGTGCAGATCTCTCGTGACTTCGGTACATGTCATCAAAAGCGTAGTTACCTACATTACTCGCTCTGCACAGTGTGTCGGTTGTAATAAATGTCACTATATTTTCACACAAAGACAACACGAATGTAAATAGCGAGATGCATAAACCTACCAAAAAGTTGAAATATTTTAATATGCATATACAGAATGTTGAAGAATATTGTAATTTTTTTGAGGACATAAGCGACTTTAATAAATTAATTTAATAAAAAAGGCCTATAATTCAAATAGCGTTTTATTTCATGTTTACCTAATATGGCAGAATATATTAAAATTTAAGGTACAGAAATAAAATAAATTTTATTAAAAAGTATTTTATGAAGTGCTATTGTACTATAAGTAAAATTATATGATTAAATAAATAATACCTTTTGAAATCAAACAAATTAAAAATTTTAATAAAAAATATATGTATTTAATAAATTATGCATGTAGTCAAAGTCGCGCATCATGCAAGTAGGTATACTGTTGATTGAAAAAAATATTTTTCTTTTAAATACGATTGAAAAATTACTTATTTTTCCAATGTTTATCAATACCAGTGCCATCAGTTCACCTGGCAGCTGAATCGAGAAATTAACCCTACCTATGTGTTGAAAATAATATTCAAGATGGATGGCGCATACAGCACAACCTATAATTTAAAAACTTAAACAAATATGGCTGCTGCCTCGTGGGCGCCATTTATGTGTTAAAAACATGAAAATCAAGATGGCGTCCTCCAGCAACGTATAAAAAAATGGGAAACGAAAAACCAAGATGGCGTCCTCCATCAATCTATAAACAAACGACGAACGAAAAACCAAGATTATGTCCTCCAGCAATGTATAAACAGATGACAAAAGAAAAAACAAATATGGTGTCTTCCAGCAATGTATAAGCAAATGACAGACGAAAAAACCAAGATGGCGGCCCCCAGCAACGTATAAACAAATTGCAAACGAAAAAAATTCAAGACGGCTGCATATGATGGAATGAGTACCGGTGAATAGTGGGGTATAAGGTTTTTTTTAATGTGTTTAATATTTTTTATTAATAATTTTCAATATAAATTTTTTCATATCATATTTTAATAAATTTTTTTAAAAATATTTTTCCATTTTTTTTAAATTTTTGGTTTTTTTTTTTAATTTTTAAATAATTTTTTGAAAATCTGAATTTTTTTTTAAATTCAATTTTTGTAAAAAAAATTTATAATTTAGAATATTTGGGATTTTTTGGATTCAAGGTCAAAAGTCACTAGGGTCAAGGCCAAAAGTCACTTGGGGCAAAGTCAAAGATCACTGGGGTCAATGTTAATTGAATCGAATATGGCTGCCGGCCGACCGGAGTGACAATGAACAGCTCCGAGCTCCCCATCCCCCAGCCCTTGGCGCCAAACCGACTATATAATTCTACTTATATGGTTTACACGTGATCCAATTTTAATAATTGAGATAAAGTTTGAAGTCAACATAGCGAGGAGTTAAAAGCTTACAGCAAGTAAGCCTATCACAGAGCGGGGGCACGCGCAGAAAACACCAGCACTCCATGACAGTGACCTTCAACTCCCTTTCCTTCCATTCCTCTCATGCAAAAGGATTCTTACCTAAAACCTTTAAGCAGCACAGTTTAAATAGCATAGTACAAACAAATAACACAGTCGTAATAAATTGCGACAATTCGAACATCCCATAATATGAATTAGAATATAAGAAAATTAACCCCCAAAATTGCGAGAAATTATTAAACGAACTGTTAGTTTTGTTTCCTTTATCCCCGGGCTTAAATTGTTGTTTCTTTTTTGTCATAAACTGCCCATTTAAAAAATACAACCATCATAAAAATACAAATAGCAAAACAGACTTTAAAATACGTTACAATTATAATGTTTGTTATGAAAATTACATGAAATTACATTTAATAAAGGGCTTCCATAGCAATACATACCGTGACATCGCAAAATTACAGAATA
This sequence comes from Clitarchus hookeri, assembly GCA_002778355.1. Lineage (NCBI taxonomy): Eukaryota > Metazoa > Arthropoda > Insecta > Phasmatodea > Phasmatidae > Clitarchus > Clitarchus hookeri. The sequence continues at coordinate 84,704 of NQII01005409.1, forward strand.
TAAAAAAAAACTTATCTTAAAATGTTTTTCTATAAATGCCCTATAAAATGCCCTCATCAAACATGGCAGGTTATGACTTCTGCCAAGTTATAATGTTGTCATCGTTAGATCCCTATCCACTCTCTCTCCTAAGACGAAAGGAAACCCCTTTTATAGTAGGGAAACACGTTGACCAGGGTAATGAAAATCCCAAAAGTTTCGTTGTGGTTCGAGTCCAGTAACATTCAAACTAGATGACTTTTTATTTTGCTACTTAATCCTTCCATTAAAGCAGCGGTGCCGAAATTATCCAAATTAGTATTCACAAAATACTTTGCAATTAGTAGCGTATCATTACCATCATTTTTGCAAAAGATTTAGAAATGGTAAACGACACTCTTGTCGAGCAAGCAAATTTTACAGGAGATCTAAAATTCTAAGTCAAAAGTCAAGACAATAGATTTTCAGTTGGTGATAAGTTAGATATTAACAGCGAATAGCCTATAACCAGGATTCTGACAATTTACGCTGAAAAACTTTATTTTATTTTACACAAAACTTTCCATTTCCTCATTAGAATTCAAAGTCACGCATATCTTATAACATTTCAGAAATAAAGGTGATATTTGTGCTAAGATATTTATATTAAAAATTATTTTATTATGTATATTCATGGGCTATGTAATAATCTTCCCTCCATCCCAATTCCGGCACCAGTGGTACAATTTTCCAAAGTCGCTCTGCGTAGCCAGGTTATTTTAGGAATTAAGGTCTTAATTAAATCAAAGAGCTAATAATAATCTTCTAATTAGTTTGTACACAATTGTTATCTCTTCCAAAAAACACCAAAATTAATATCTCAACATAAATTAACTCAATCAATTCGTCAAAATCAGTTTCTTTGAACAGTTTATTAACACCTATTGAACTATTATTTAAAAAAATTACATGTATTTTCTGGATGTTCCAGTATTTACAATGAAGGCTGTATTGCTTGTCCATTCCGTTCAACCTTATTTCAGTCGAGAAACCAGAACCTCGAGTCCGTAATTTTCCGGAGCACCCCGAGCACTCCCACACACAGCAACTCTCCACTCGTATGATAACGCACTTTCCGCAGCACTCGCGCACTCTTGCTCGCAGCCGCTGCTTACCCTCGTTCGCCGAGGGTAAGCAGTCTCTATCACCTTTGTTCGCCACCACCGGTCCTCTTCTTCAACTTCCTTCAACGGCCCGACCTCCCTTTCACATTCGCCGCACTTTGCCAGACGGCTGTCACAGATTGCCGACTCTCCGGATAAGAGTGGTATTTATAGGTGTGCAGGTGTCCTGGCCCAGAACCTTTTTCAAACATAGCGTTGCGCCGAGGGAGATGACCAGAAAATTCATGTAATAGTCCACAGTCGTTGACCCCTCCAGAAAATGGGTGGGGAGTGAAGCTAGTCCAGGTTAGCTGTCGATCATCCCCACATCAGGTAAGGCAGCCGGGCCCACTTTGGGAAGGGGTGAGTCATGGCGACCCAGCCCCCNCCCCCAAGTCTCTCAAAACCGAAAAACTGGTTCATTTGTCTCATTCACAACTTCTATCTGTTCTCGACGGATCTGTACCAAAACTGGCAGGAATGCCTTTCAGTAACCATCTTAAAATTTTGCATACGCCAAAATCGATACAGGCATCCCCCCCCCTCCCCGATTGGGTACGAAACCTCGACAAATGTGTTAGTTTCTCACATTCACGACTCCCATCACTTCTCGACGGATATGAACCAAATTTGGCAGGAATGCCCTTCACTACAAAATTAAAAATAACGCGTATGCCAGAATGGGCTCTGTCTTCCGCGTTAGCCCTAACCTCCTCTCCCTTTCCTAAAATGGAGGCTATTACAATGATATTCGACAAGATAGGGTAGTTCAGCTAGTTACCGATATTTGCGATGAATAGCAATCGAATGTCAGCAATTAAGCACACTATATAAAGCATTGAAATCAACGCGTGTAGTGAGCATTAAAGCAATATGGATAACTGAATATCACATGGACCTACCGGTGATGCACTGAGGGGAAAAGCTGTTCGAGTCAAAAAAATGCTTGTCTATAGACAATGAAAAAAAAAAACTGATTTTAATGTGGTCAGCATTTTAGACAAAAGAAATTATGAAAAAAAAAAAATCTTATTTATACATCTATATTTCAATGAGCAACGAAATGATTCCTTTCATTGTGACAACAATATAAGGTTAATCAAAAGTTTCTGGTTTTATTAAATTTTTTATTACCACTTTTCAATTTTGTTATAATCATTAATTTTTCTTTTTTGGTTAGGGATGATACAATTTTTAAACGAACTTTTGTCAGAGGAAACACATATTTCTCACGCCAAAGTTTTAACGAATTTCCTGGCATTCTTTGTAAATTGCGAACACAAATTCTGTGACAGTTCTATGTAACAAGGATGTATAGTCGACTTAGTTCGTAACTTTGTCACGTAATACTTAATTTAAAAGCATTATCCTCTCCACTCCACAGAGGCTGAAGGCTGGCCGAGTGGTAGGTGACACCTTTCTACCTCAGTCTCCAATGAAACTGTGACACTTCTTTCCAGCATAAATTATTTACATTTTGTAACGTGGCACATTTTATTTGTGTGACATAATGACACAAGTACTGTAAACCTACTCAACTGATATAAAATAATTTGTTAAAAAATTATATTTATTAGAAATAATACAACTTTAAGCGGGGTTGACTAATTAACATGTTTAAATATTGTTTATTTAACGACCCTAGTTCAAATGCCAGTGGTTACCCCCTTTACAAATAGTAAGGAACTTGAAATTCGGTTTATATCTTAAGTGATGTAATGTTAAGATTAATAAATACTTAATGTTTTTAAAAATCACTAAATGACAGAATAATTTATTACAATTAAGTCAGAATGCAGATATCAAAAAAGCAGCTACTAATCTTAATATACTAAAAAATATTTCTATACTAAAACCGTTTAGTCGGCATTAAATTATATTATCAAATTATCGTCAATGAGAAAAACAATTTTTACACCAAATACAACAAGCAATCGATATAGCACACATATTTGTTTCAATTCACATTATTTTTTCAATCTATAACAATTGCTGTAATTTCAAATCAATCTACTGGTGCTTATAGAAAATTTGCTGTTTCTATTATGATTTGTTTTGTCATTAATCTGTTTATTAACATCAACTGAAGCCTTGAAACTCAGAATGAACTTGGTGCCATGTTATTCAAGAACTGTTTTTCCAAAATTTCTGTATTTATCTTAAGTGCCAAAACCAAATTACGTGTATTTTAGCTAGATACTATTTTATATATATATATATGTATTTTTTTTTTAGCTATGTGTTTTAGTAGCGTTTTTGTGAATTCCAGTGGAAGAATAGACACAATTGTTTTGGACGTCCCAAGAAGTGAGGTTTTCAAAAAAAAAAAAAATTATAATAATTGGCAAGACGCAAGAGTAAGTGGAGCATAATATTGTACTCAAAAGACTGGACAAGTAAATTATTATACTTCACCGTAGTTAGGTTTGAGGTTTTACTATTACGTTTTCTTCAGCTATTGTTTTATTAAAACAATTTAAAGCAAGTTAGTGAAGTGTGTTCGTAATATTTCATATTAGAATTTTGGAACACCTCNAAAAAAAAAAAATTATAATAATTGGCAAGACGCAAGAGTAAGTGGAGCATAATATTGTACTCAAAAGACTGGACATGTAAATTATTATACTTCACCGTAGTTAGGTTTGAGGTTTTACTATTACGTTTTCTTCAGCTAATGTTTTATTAAAACAATTTAAAGCAAGTTAGTGAAGTGTGTTCGTAATATTTCATATTAGAATTTTGGAACACCTCAAAATCCCTTTCCTTGTGTCTATTATACTCTTAATATTAATCGTAAGGTTTTTATATTTCATTATATAATTTTTGTACAAACCTGCTTTTTTTACGAAAAGCTTAGTTTCATTTGTAATGCACGTATTACGAGCTGGATTAGAATGGACATGGATACCACCTTCTGATTCCTATCGAGAACCTGCATTCGTGGAGACGATATCATGAATTACGAGTATATGACACCCGAAAAAATTGTTTGGTTGCCAGCTACTTGATACGACTAGAACGAGTGGAAATTATTCTGTGTTCGAAATCATGTAATTTCCCAACAAAGCGGATAACCCGACATATTCCAAGCCTTGAGACAATTCTAACGTGTTCAAAGAGACTATAGCAGAGTTAAAATATGTTGTGGTTTATTTTAAAATAATCACTGAATTCTCTGTATGTCATCGACTTTATTTTGAACTATCTAAGATTAATGTAGACTAATTGCTTATTATTTGCATTTTAAAATAATTTTTCATTAAAAACTTAATGAAAGTCACACAATGGATAAGTTATTATCTAAATATTTAAAATATACCTGCTGTAGGACATTGTATATATTCTACAACACTGATGGGTTTGTTTACTTTTAATACAACACTTCCCCCGCTCACAAAAAAAAAAATTTATGCTCGCAAATTTTTTGTTGTTGATGCTTAGGAGCGTAATTTTCTTTGCACCAAATGTTTTAAAATAAATTTTATGGTATGAAACAGACATTTTCTCGGACTGATCACTAAAAGGAAGATGATAAAAGTCGCTCTAAGAGCTCCTTTATGAAACTACATTTGCTCCATTGCTGGCAGTATTAATAATAAGCGAGGTGAAGACATTGGCAAGAATAAGGAAAGGTTAAAGCTCGTGAACTCTTGGTGCGTCTGGTGGAAGGCCTTGCGGGCAGCGCGGTTATTAAGAGTGTCGAGAGGGAAGGAGGTTTACGTAGCTGAGGAGCCATCCATCACGGGGGGAGCGTCCGTATCTGCAGCTGTCTTGTTACGGCGGCGCCACGCAACGACGCCATCCATCAGAGAGGTCTTGGCGCCCGGTGGTTCGCCACGGCGGCGATACGATACATGCCGGGCAACAAGGTCGTACTCCCATCTCCCCCTCCGGGCGTCATCTTGACAGCGGCCAGGCTCCGAGATTCCTCCACTTCAATGTACAGACACATCACATTCTCAAAGTGTTATGTACTCGTACAAAAATAAATTTGGAAACCATTTTACAAGGTAATCCTTATAATACAAGTATACAGAGTGTATCTAAACTATTGTAATATACTTCGGAAGGTGATTCCCGTGATAAAAACAAGCAAAAATTGTTCTATTAACTTATGTCTTACAAAGCGTTGTTATTGAGCTAGAGACGTTTCTCATTGTGGTAACATGTATAATTGCCGCCACTTACTGTGTTGTTACGTTGGCTCGGGCTTCACGGTCCAGTGCGTTGGCATGTTGGGACACATGAACTTGGAACACGGTATCAATAACGCCTGTGCAACTGTTCGACATGACCCACGTATGTTCGAGCTTCCACGCTTTCATGCCCATACGCCTGAAGAGTTAGAAACAGGAAGTGGCTGTGTCGAAGTCACGGCCATGGGTTTTACGTGAATACGCATGCGAAAGTGGGTAATATTATCTTCGGTATATCGGAATAAAATGGAAGTAACAAAATTAATACTTTGCTTTTATGACTTCAATAGACAGACGTAAACGAGATCTTTCGTTTTGCATTACAATCCACGCGTTAGCACATCAGAGTTGCTAAATGTCCCGCCAGTCGGCGCGGGCTCCCACCCACGCCTTGCGCATGCACGGCCCCAATTTAAGATCATGCTCGAGTCGTAGTCGTTTGACCGATCAAAAGCAGCAAACTTTATTTCAATCGTGTTATTAGCCAAGCAGTTATAGCATCGGAATAGATAACCCTGCAAGTGTTTCATCTCCAATTCCATTCTGGTACTTATGTTTCGTTCAAATCGAAACATATATTCACGTCAAAAGCTATCTTAGCCACGGTGTAAGGTGGGTAGACTATTACGCTTACAGTTACTGGCACAATCATTAAAATAATGGATTGTGACGGAGTTACGCTGCCTCACGCCGATCCTGGGTACTTACGTTTTCGAAGACGTTTGCATATTGACGGCAGCCGAGGAGGCGTTAGTCTCTGCGACACGGGTGCTTGTTAGTTTCGATGAAGGTTGGAACTATACTGAGCGCGCGGAGTTTATTTCCACTTAATGGTGGCTGAGGCGACTGAGAGGGGGGTCACCTTGTGACGTCAGAACTGCCTTTGCATCGGATTGGACAAGGTTCTGCTTCCATTTCGAGGATGTTTTCCACAGTTTTGGAGTAGACGGCGGTTGCGAAAACTTCCCCCTATAAATACCCTGGCAAACTAAGTGTCGGCGGACACTCGTGGGGAGGTCACACCTAGGGGTTTTGGTCTCACTCGAGACATGTAAATTCGGGACTATAGTAAATTGTAAACTGGGGAAATTGGTGCCCAGTTAAGTAATTCTATATATTTCGGTAACTATATATTTTTGTAACCATACATTTTTATTGACACCCCTCAATTTTATAATGTTTTCGCTACTAGGCCACCTGAGTTATACAGGATGATGGCTAGTAGTATACTTTGATACCTGCCAAATGCTGAAGTGTGGAAGTAGGTATTTATTCTGCTCTGCGGCGTGAGGCGCCAGCACTTGATGCTAGCCCTCAGTGACAGGGCGTAGGAATACGTCGACACTGTTGTCTCTGGGTCCAATTTACTAATAAATTACACTGTATTTGTGAGTTCATATAATCGAGTTTTATTGTTGCTTGAACAGGTTAACTGGTACATGAACTCACGAGACAAACTCCCCTCCCCTTTTTCTATGTAGGCTACGTATGGTTTGACGCCGCGATTGGCGTCGTGGGGGGGGGGAGATTCTTCACACTTGGTGTAGAACTACTTATCTGACACTGCTGCGCTGTCTTCCCTCGGCTGGCGGTGGGGCGTCCCGACGCCTGCTCTCGGAACCCCTCCTCCCTGGTCCACTCAGCACTCTTCGTTTGACGAAGTCGGACTGACTTTTCTCGGATTCTTCCCGCCGCACGTCCCGTTTGACGGCCTCCGACTGAGGTCGACGTCGTGATGCATTCTCGATCCTCGACTGACTCCGACTGACTGACTGACTGCTCGATCCGCGACTGACTGACTGACTGTCTCGTTCATCGCACTGGCTTCGTCCGGCTCCGACCCGGACGCCTCGCTTCAGGTCCCCCGACTCACTGGTTCGACNACTGAGGTCGACGTCGTGATGCATTCTCGATCCTCGCTGACTCCGACTGACTGACTGACTGCTCGATCCGCGACTGACTGACTGACTGTCTCGTTCATCGCACTGGCTTCGTCCGGCTCCGACCCGGACGCCTCACTTCAGGTCCCCCGACTCACTGGTTCGACATCTCTCAACTGACTGCCCCGTTGCTTCCCCCCTTCGTGTGGTTTTGTAGCGTCCATCACCATATTAAACTTCCCCCGTCTCTGCTGCACGTGTCCGGGGTGCTTGTCGTCCCTCCGGGTCATAAAACACGTGGCCGCTGCTCGTGTGGTCCGCAGCCGGCCTGGCATCGTCCCTTGGTTCTGGCCTGGAAGTTTATTGTCCCGTTCTGCACGCACGTCCGCTAAAAGCTCTCGTGGTTTATTGCGGTACAAGCCCGGGATAGACGCAGCTGGTGGTGGGATCTCGGTGTCCCTTGGGCAGCTGCAAAATGCAGGTGTGTCCGCGCCCTGGTGCCTTCTGTTGTCTCCGGATGTCATCTGCACGTGCAGGTACAGTTGCACGTGCAGAAACCTTTGGTAGCACGCCTTTGCAGCTGCGAGGCTCCTGGCGTCACTCTGCCGGCACATCCACAAAACCCCTAATCCTTATTGCGGTCGTCCGGCTGCGAGCTTCGCCAGAGCGTGTGTTCTGACGAATAAAATGTAGGGACGCAGAATGCGTCAACTTAGTTAATTTTCTTTGGTGCAGACTAAGGGTACCTGTGGTTGTTGCATTAGGGGTGAACAAATACTCGTATTCTCTGTTAATTAACACACCAGTATTTTATTGGTCTGAAGGTAACATAGGTATTTACACACACAGGTGAGACTGAGCCCCCTCCCCCTACAAGTCGTAGGCCTGAAGGGCTGGTGGACTGAATATGGTATCAGGGAAGGTTGTTGAAGGGAGACGTTTCTCTACTTATCTGTGACTGCGGCTTTTGGTGAGTTGTCTTCGTTGGTAGCTGAGGCATGGTGAGTTGGGTGGCCCATTGTCAGGCACTCGGACTGGCTCTCGTTGGCATGCTGTACTCAGCTGGCTTCTTCCTGCAGCTTTGACTGACTCTCTCGGAAGTCCAGGATTGGTTTCCCGGGACTTGGGCTTTCTCTGCGACCTCGGCTGGCGTTACTCATAGGAGAGCGCATCTCCTCGTCTGCGTCGACGTCGCAACGATCCGGCTCGCGTTTCTGACTTCCCCACCTCGGAAACTTCCACTATGTTTTCGGAAATGAACTCATAAGTTCTCGGCACTTCTACTGGGTTTGTCTCGGGAATATACACATGAAGTTTCGACTGTTCCTGGGTCCTCTCCCTGGTGATGTTACAATGGACTCACTGACTGACTGAAATCTTGCATCTTCATCATCTAGCGCACGACTATGTCTTCTTGGGGCTGCCACAAGTTTCTGGGAATTTACTCATATTCTCGGCACTGTTCCCATCACATGACTGCTTACTCCCGTGTCTCCTTCGCCTCCCGTCTTGGCTGCACCTATCTCGTCTCGTGGCTGTACCGTCGAATAACTCCTGTCTCGGCTGGCGATAATAGACTCTGCCGGGATCCTAACCTGGCCTCGACTGCCTCACCCGACTCTCTGCGTGCGATATGTCTCCCCGACTGATGATTCTCCCGACAGCATGGATTCAACTGCCGCGAACAACTGACTCCGAACAACTGTCTCCGAAATACTGCCCCAAACGACTGACCTCCTGCCTCGGTTGTCTCGTGAATTTAACCCGTCTTCCACTATATTCAAGTTATCTGTCAGCAGTTTCTCGAGAGAGAAATTGGGAAATCCCCTGTGTACCTCGGGCGTTTTTTATGTAGGATTTGGTGTCTCGTCAGCTGCTTGTGTTCTCCAACTAGGGCAGAGGGAGGGTGCGGCAGGACGTCCCGAGGATTCCTGTGAGCTGTATCTGCATTAATTATCGGCGGGGGTTCCCCTGATTCCTTCGTCGAGGGCTGTATATCAGCTATTTCTTGGGACTTAGCCTCCTTCATCTCGACTTCGGTTCTTCCCCGAGTGCCCCGAGGGTGTTTCCCCGGAAGTTTCGTCGTCACCTGCCTGTCCTGGCTGGTTGGCTGCCTGCCCAGGATAACTATAGCAGGGTGTGAAAACAGCACAATGCCTATCCCATATACTGTTATGCATCAATGTCTTTAAAGTTTTTAAAGTATTATAATGTTTAATTATTTTAATGTAATTTCTGCATAAATTTTGTAAAGTTATTTGATTTTGAAAATGTATTGTATTTTTCTTGGGGTGGAGGAAAACAAAAAAAAAATAAGTGCCCGGTAATAAAAAGCAAAAGAGGAAATTACTTTTTACTTTTTACTGATACCCTCTTTTAGTGAATATAATAAGGCTGCTACTGATCAACCTTTTGCTATCATTCTTATTCGCTTCCGATTATGTTCATCATGGATGACATGGTTGCGGAGTTGGGGGTTTGTACATGTGACAGAGTGGTCTGGTATCTATAAGAACCCTCTATTGCAAAATAAAATTGTTTTTATTATATATTTTCAAATTCTTTTACAGAAATATTATATATGTTATCAAAATACACTGGGCAAAAATGTTTTGTATCCCTTAACTTTGTTGTATTACAGAAGACATAGCCAAAGTAAACTTTCATTGATTAATGGTTAAAGACATGTTTCACTGGAAAATAAATTTTAATGCACTTCGTGCCCAGATACAACTCACAGGATCCGAACCCTTCGTCATTTAAGTGTAACATTCATAAAACGGTACTGTGAGATCGCTAATACCGGGTATGGCCTCCCCATGCAGTGGCAAGGTCGCGGACACATTGTGGCATGCGGCAGATGAGGCTGTCCAGAATTTCTTGAAGTATGAGGTCCCACTCCTCAACAGCAGCCTGAACTATCCCTATGAGTGTTTCAGGTGGGTCAGACGGTTGGCAATCGCGCGTTTTGACATACCCCATGCATGATCCAAGTAATTCATATCGGGTTACCTGGCTGGCCAAGGCATTAATGTGATGGATGCTTCTTGCAAGAAGTTCTGCACGATATGTGCTCTATGTGTAAGAGCATTATCATTAATGGACATAATAACTGGTCAGCTATGTTGGCACGAAAAGTATGCACGATGAGCTCTAAAACCTTTTCCAAATATCACTGGGCTCTTAGGGTGTTGTTTATGTGCCTAATTGACGTTTGCATACCAAGCATTATTCCTGCCCAGAACGTCACGCTGACAGCACCATATCGATGGATGTAACGGAAGTAAAGCGCTCTTCCTGTGGGTCAACGATTAACACCCTCAAAGACGGTCAATCTGGATGTAGACATACATGGATCACGTCTGTGAACATGACATGCCTCCATGAGGCAAGCTCCCAGTAGAGGTGTGCACACCCTCAAGCTAATCGCTCAGTTCTGTGACGAGGTGATAGAGATAGACATCTCATCTGCTTGTAGGCACATTTGTGGTCCTGGTGAAGCCTGTTCCGGATAGTCTGCATCGGAAATCTGCTCTTTCTCCTAACATTACAACTTCTCTGATTTTGCCGCCGTGGGCTATAGATCTCCGAGCCCTTAATTTAAATCCACCTCTGGTGAGTTCGGTCCACAGCAGGAACTGAAGTCACTTTACAAGGGCAATTTATATTCCCTAGCTTGACTTCAAATTGAAACGGAAATTACCATGAATATTTCGTTTGGTTTATTGGCCTTTCTAACGCTTTTGGGATTTTGTACCTGAGGGCACCCACGCTTGAAGCGGGGAAAGGTAGAACTTCTTTAATCTGAACTCATATCTAACAACGATGTACACACCCTAGAACCCCGGTCTTTGAAGACAGAACCACGTGTTTAGAAGAAAACGCTTCAGAATACTCGGCAAGTCATATGAAAAACAAGTAATTAAGATATAACTTTTAAGCCTCCTTTCTTCTAATGCCTGCAAGTAAATTTGACACAACTAGACACACTAGACATACAAAACTAGACACACCTAAATAGTATGGTAACATGTGCTAAAAAAATCACATGAAGGAATTTTTTGACAAATGTAATAGAAATATATCTAGTCATTCCAGAATATGATGTAACCGTATAACAGTAATTTTTTGGTTATCTTACCACTTAAAATAGAACGGCAGATGATTTAGACTGTTTCTTCGTGAAGTTAGTGCTCACAATAAGTACTTCATGACACCAAGAGTGAGTCCCTTCATTTGTATCAGAGACAGATATGGAACACTATAAGAATATCAAAATAGTAATAGAAATAAGAAACTAAGTTATTAAAAAAAATGTACGTGCTTTCACAATTAATTTTTGCATGCAAAATGTGGCGATAATTGGTAAAGGAGATGCTCAGATGAAGCAAATCATTTTAAAATCAATTCGAAACTTTTAATACTGCATACTAAATAATATATCTCATAATTTATTAAGCTATGTACTTACTTCTTATCTGAAGAACTGTCAATATTATAAGTTTGGCTCAGATGGGTGTGCATCAAACTTGGTACAAATTTTTACTTTATTTGTGTCTTAAGTGTTGGTATATTCTTCACCTTGAATAGATAACAAAAATTACCAACATAAACTTTTCAAATAAGCCATCAACTTATCTTGCTGATACCCAAGTATCAGGTGGTTATTCTCAAGAAGCCACTTTATATATCTTGTTCGTAACTTACCTAAAACAGTTTCCAACAGTAAATTTTGTATTGTGAAATTCGCATAGCGAAATTAGCGGAAAGTTTCCTCAGAACAGGAATTCATTAGTGTAATATGTGCTAACATGTGCTGATACTTCCCTTCGTTTTATCCAAACAATCGAAGTTCCTAGCAAAACTATAATATTTGATGAATAAACTTGCCATATGTACTGACAAGAAAGTACCGCCTGTTTTTACTGGCTTAGGAGAGAAACCGGGTACAAAATAAGTAGGTAAAATAGTACCATTTTAACCAAATGAAAGTAGCAATTGCATGCAATCTTGCTGGGTATATCGTTACATAAACAGCGGACCGAACATTTTAAGGGCGCGTGAATCAAACATCACACTGAAAAAAAAAACAGTTTTGTGATAACTTTAAAAATTTTTTTTTTGCTACCACAAACCTTTTCCTGGCGACTACAAAATTATTTTATATGTAGACTTGACAAGATATTTATGTGGTGCCAATTTTTTTTTTTCATTCCAGTATTTAGTGGAAACAACAAAATGATGTTTGTGGTCACCAATAAATTAATTTTGTTTGTAGGCAATAATGTGTTCTTTAGTCGCAGCTAAAATGTTACGATGATAGCAGCAATACTGGTCAGTGAGGTTCATAAAGATGTTTTGCGGGTTGTGAACTTTTGTAGATAGGTATGGTTAAGAAGAATTAAACACTAAATTCAAGGTCCTCTATGTTATAGAGGACTAAATAGCTTTAGCAATAGCCAATATACGTGTTATTAGCCACCACTATCTGTTTTTTACCAACAACTGATGCGTACCATATCAACGTAGAAGCTCAGCTATCACAACGCACCTCATACCCCACCCCCTCCCGCAATGTCCCGCCCAGTAGCCACCTGCCTAGGGACACGTGGCAGCAATTAATGCCTGCGGTGAAGGCAGGCCGGACCATACACATGCCAAGGTTGTCTCGGACCCCCACCCTTCCCTAGTAGCCCTGTGAAACTTGGACACGCCAAAGAAAGGATCAGATAGTCTGGCGATATCTGCCCACGTCAAAAACACTTGCTGTAGGGTAACATGCACCGCAGAAACAGCTGACAGGGTTTGTCAGTGGCACCGCAGGCCACCCGATTCCCCCTCCACCAGTAAGAGCGGGGGCACGTGTAGGAAGTAGCCTTTGTTCAGCACCTTCCCCTTTCCTCTTCCCCTAACAAGGAAGACACTTGTAAGGTACTAAGGGGGGATGCAAATAGTTTAAAAGCCAAGTTGTGTGACAAGGGGGGATCAGTTGAACCAGGGCAGTTAACGCAGAAGTGCACGAGAGCAAGTCAGATCCCGAGTACCGGAAGAAATGAGTCGTGGAGGCGTACATCGAGAAGCGAACCTGGAGCCGCAGTCGTGGAGAGAAGTCACCGCAACCAGGGCCTTTTCAAAGGCCGCCTGAAGCACCAGACCTCAGCCTGTTGACAACAGACGAGAACTACAAGACTAGATAAGTACCAAGTCGTCGTCTAAAGAAACCCGTCCGACGCCTAGCGCCACCTCCAAGACGCCGACTAAAGTTAGCACGAGAACGTTAATTAGGGTACCACTTCGGAATTGCTTCTGTAAAGTTTAATCTCGTGATAATATAACCCACAAGTAAACTTAAACTCCGAATGACTACCTTAATGTTACACTGTTACCCCAAGCCTTCAAGGCACCCTATAGTCTATGCCTGGAAACATTAACTGAGATCCTAGGAACCATCCTGTATCACACAGGTGGGGAATAGCGTCACAATAAAATTTCGCCCTGGAAAGCATCAACCAAACAGTTTTTGTAGCCACTGAGAAATATATATGTATTTTTTTTAGAGCACTCTGTGTAAATGGCCAGTCCCGCCATCATCAACTCAATATTTAATTACAAAATAATGGACATGTCAGAACATCGATAGTCCCTCGTAACGAACGGCTTTCAGAAAACTGTCGAGATAAAACTAACCCGGCTTACTGAATAAAAATTAAAAATGCATAAATAGTGTGAAGTACATCACTGAGCTCTAAGATATCTGAGACAGCTGAAGTAACATACGAATGTAGCAACAGGGGCTCTAGCGTAACGGTAATTTAGTGGCAGGCAGTCAGTTGAGCTAACTGGCCAGCGTGTGGCAACCCTTTAGCAGTAACCCTCATAACTGACTCTGCAACAGTGGTTAACTGTTACGGTACGCTAACTTTTCGATAAACTTTATTTTCCTTGTTTTTACTGGGACTTCACCCATAAAAAAATTACGTTATACATGTAGTATAGCAATATTACATTTGCAGCATAATATAACTATTACATTGGACGAGTACTAAATAAGACGAGAATGAAAAAAAAGAAGAAATAACAAGAAAGTAAATATCGCATTTACCTCGAAAAATTACCAAATAGTTTACAAAGCCAAAGCGGTCTTTATACATGTAAATAACCCAGCCGCGAAGAAACAAAAATATAAAATCATTACTACAAAAGAAATATAATTATAACACAGCAAATATTTCACCGTGTAGGTATTATAGCTTGCTCCGAATGGAGCGCAAGTGTGATTTAGAAAGACGTTATTCAAATAGTTTACTGCCGCGATTCTAGGAAGACAAGAGGGGAAAATTTCGCCTTCTGATAGTCTGTTGACAGTTACTGTGCGCATTCAGAATATTCTCCCTTACGCCGGTAAAATTTATTCCCTGCATATTTTAACTATAACAACATTTTATAAAGAAAAGAGGGCATGGGAGAGCAATAGGGTTTCCACGGTTATGGGACTATTGTTGAAAATTACTTTTGAAAATACTCCTACCTTTAACGCACACAAACTATACTAAGTACTATTTATATGGTGATATTAGCAACCAATAAGAAAGTAGTTCTCTGCCAGAATTTTTGCTATAATTCTGCTGATGTTCATAATATCTGGTTCCGCTTGTTTTGGTAATCAGTAATGTAAGGACTCGTTTTAGTTACGTCAGTTATTTATATTTTTAGCTAACACAATGTTACTATTTCAAAACATGGAAACTGGTGATTACGTCAATGAATCGTCAATATTCACACATAGCGGAAGGCTACCTAAGGGATGGAGCGAAAGAAAAAACAGGGATTTCAATTAGCTCACTAAACTAAGAAAATAACTCCAAAATTGGAAAACTGTACTTTGCCGATACAATTCAGTAGGCTACGTGTTACCAGGAACAAAGCACAAATCCATCAAAAATTCGTTATTCTTTATCTATTATACTGTATCATACTCAAACCTGTACTAATGGCATTACGACTTTACGAATGCCTATTATCATAGCAGCGATGATTTCGTACTTAATTTGACAGACAGAACCAGTGCTGCTCCGAAAAAGGAAGGATTTTCTTATTTCTTGCCATGTCATAAACTACAAAAGTATAATGGCCGCAGTGTATAAACTTGCTAAAATTTTCAGTAAAATATTTTTCCCCCGAATAATTTGTTTATTTTTAACCTACTTTCAGAAGCAAAAATTTGCTTATATCACTTTCCTGTTTGTGCGTGTGTATTTGTGTGTGTCACACCCTTCCCCTTAAAATATTTGAACCCGTGAACCTATTTTCACCAAACTCGGTACACAAATAGTGCCTAGTAAGGACATCCAACTTTTAAAGTTTTCAGTCTGCCGGGTCCTTATTTTCAAAATGATGGCCATTAAAATGTTATTGTGCTTTCATATCTCAGCAACTATTTAAATCGAATTTGGTATGTTGGCAGTGCATCAGGTAAGTACTTAATTAAGAGATGGATATTTTTATTCGTCCGACATTTTGGAAAAAAGCAATACATAAAAAATGTTGCTTATAAATTATATTTCGGAGTTTATTGACCCGATTCCCACCAAATGTGGTATGTAAGTAACACTGTAAGGCCATGTTAAAATATGGGATTAAAGTGGATCTGGCACATTTTTTAAAATTGCTGTTTATATAAATATGTATGGTTTATTTTTGGTAGCTATCATATCGTTGGCAAATTTCGACCAACGTTTTTTTTTTGCTAAAAGTAGTTATCGGAAGTAACAAGCATGGCAATACACAACCTCATTTGTCTAATGTCAAATGTCTTACGACGCGTCACGGGAAACGATCAACCTATTTCTACCAAATTTGGCGAACATGTAGTTCTATGGTAGACCATACAAACCGATGAGTTTTAAGTGTATTAAACATTTATTTTCAAATTGGCAGGCTAATAATTATTTAATATTTTAAGTGGGCCAGGCACTTATCTTCAAAAGGTGGCCTCATCTTAGTACCCTATATGCCTATTGGTATGGTGGAGGTGATTTATTGATTACATTTGTAGCTTACCGCACGTCCTACCTCCGAACCGCTGTAATAGCTCTCAAACCACGCATTATCGAGCTTGGGTTCCCTCTAGTAAAGTGGTCAATTCTATAATAGTGTTTTCTGAAACATTCTTTAGATCAAGCACTAGCAAGTACCCTCACTTAAGTTTACAGTCTATCCTAACACACTTATGTCGTGTTTATCATCCCTTATTAGTTTAGTATATCGTCGAATCCATATAATTAATTCCAAGATATTTTTGTATGCTTGCCCTATATATATATTTTTTTAATTTATTTATAAAAATCCTTTAAATGTCTCCAGAAAAAAAAACTCTTTTGTCCACTATTTTGAAAGATTTTGTAAGAAAGCATCACATGACGAATTAAAATTTCAATTTTATGTCTCCGGAAAAAACCAACATATTTCTACCGAATTTGGCACAAACAAGTAGCACTACGGCATAGCATGCAAACAATTATTTTATGAGTGGGTCAGACACTTATTTTAAACATGGCGGCTAAATAAACCTTTTAGCTTAGTATGTTGTATCTACAAAAAAATTTCAATGGAACTATGCTGGCAGTATTAAATATGTACATAAAATGTATCTATACATGGCCTCATTTCTTCACCATTTTGTTAGATAGCCGCGAATAAAATAATTAGTTTTATTGTGTCATATCGCAGGGGAAAAAATAAACCGTTTTCTTCCAAATTTGGCTAACAAGTTGCAATGTGGCAGGCCATATTAGTTATTATGTTTAAGTATGCAAGACCTTCATTTTCAGAATGGCTGCTATAAAAATATTTTGCCGAGCTCCCATGACTTTATATAGGATCACGACATGCTTAGTTATAGGTATAAAAGTTTTCTTTGATTGATATGCTATATATCAAACTAATTTCCTTATCGTTGTTCCGTTACATGAAAAGGTAAGTAACGATTGTACCAAGCCATACTTGACAAAGTCTATATATAAAGTAGACTGATATCGTACGTCACACAAGCATGTAGTGATCCTATAAGTATAAAACTGTGGGTGCTGGTTAGAAATATTGACTGGCTACAGCAATCTAAATGGACGCACGATGAAGCTGAGTGAGGCGGAAAGAGGCATGATTATCGGTGCCCACCGATTTGGTCCTACCATCCGTGAGGTTCGTGGCAAATTAGAGATACCACGTTCAACAGTGAGTGGTGCAGTGGAGAAATGGAAACGCCAGGGAGTTATAAAGCCACAAACTAGACGAGGGAAGCCAATAAAATTGACAGATAGGGGATGTTAATGCTTTCGTAGTAAGATGTAGTCAAATTGGCAAGTTTCGTTAGAAACCATTGCTGCGGACTTTCTATTGGCATCTGGAAGTGGTTACAGTACTCGTACCATTCTTCTGGAGGTGTTGGCACGTGAATTTCATGGGCGAGCTGCAGCATATGAACCAACGATCACTATACTTCACTTTCAAGACCTCGCTGGTAAGAGCCGCCCAAATCTCTTCGCTCACTCACTCTTCACTACAATGAACGCTCGCCGCCGATTACAGTGGTGAGAAAGACGTCGCCTGTGTGAAGCAAAGAAAGATCATAATGTAATGTGACGAATCAAGTTACACTTTGCGGCATTCCGATGGAAGTGTATGGACCTGGCGAATACCAGGAGACTGCAATGCTCCCACTGTGAAATTTGCCGGAGGAAAAATTATGGCGTGGGCTTGTTTTCCGTGGTTTTATCTTGGTCCAATGATAGTAGTACCTCGAATTATGAATGTCGCAACCTATGAGACAATATTGGGCCATTCTATGTCGCCCACCCAAGGGCAACAATTTGGAGCTGGGCATTTCGATTTTCAACATAACAATGCATCCGTTCATAAATCGAAGACCATGGTCGAGTGTTTTGACGGCATTAGATTGAATTAGAATGGGCAGTCCAAAGTCATGATATAACTCATATTAGCATCTCTGGGATTAGTTACCACACCGGTTAACAGCCATAACAGTCAACTCCAAAACGGTTACAGAACTGTCCGTCATGTTGCAGGAGGAATGGAAGAAAAAACCTGCAGACATCTATTGAAAATTAGGGGAAAGTTTTTCTAGATGCGATAGTGGCGAATGACGGACGTAGATCACACTAAAAGTTCAAGTTAAGAAATTCCCTACGGTTGTCCGGTCATTAATGGCAATGTAGATGTGTGTGTTTACCGTATGTTCTTTACCTTACTTCTTCATTGCTCTTAATACTTAAGAGTGTCATTACCGTATCTAACAAATAAACAGTGAAAAAATACGTGATCATGAATATCATACAATTGGTTTCTTACATAAAAGTTAATATTTCACATCTAATTTCTATTTACTCATATCGTCAATTACACTTCATGGATACTATAACATATTATTTATAACTGTGGGGCCAATACTATTTCCAAGATGTCACAGAGCCTGGAGCGAGTTTTTCTCATATAATGCACTCAGCTGTGACAAGGGGCGTATTATACCAAACAATTAATTATTTTATAATTGTAACAAACATTGTTCAGCTTGTACGCATTGTATGTAACTACATTTACTCGAATAAAACAACTTTACGCGTCAAATTTTTTGAATAATTTGATGTCAAATCCAAATGTTTTTCTGTTTTACTGTAGCCATAATAATAAATACTAACTATGTTGTACAAAGGGAGAAAAAATACAATGTTAGCTAATGCTGTGGGCTACCGCTTGACATAATATGTAATCACAAAATAACAGTTGATGCATTAAAAAAATTACAAAATGTAAAAATGTCTGTTATTTGGTGATTACATGTGTCACGTAATAACCCACAGCATTAGTTTACTTAGTTTCATTTTTACATGTTAGTTAGCCTTTGTTACTATGACTGAAGAAAAAAAGGAAAATTTTGGATTTTACGTCAAATAATTAAAACATCATAAAGTTTATTTTTTTTATTCGCGGAAAATGGCATCACATACAATGCGTGCAAGGTGAACAATGTTTGGTAGAAAAATACAATAATNTAAAAATGTCTGTTATTTGGTGATTACATGTGTCACGTAATAACCCACAGCATTAGTTTACTTAGTTTCATTTTTACATGTTAGTTAGCCTTTGTTACTATGACTGAAGAAAAAAAGGAAAATTTTGGATTTTACGTCAAATAATTAAAAAATCATAAAGTTTATTTTTTTTTATTCGCGGAAAATGGCATCACATACAATGCGTGCAAGGTGAACAATGTTTGGTAGAAAAATACAATAATTAATTGTCTATTATCTGACACCCTTAAGCAAGAGGAAAATACGCAGATATCTACAACGGCTGTGACAGAGGTATATGTATAGGACAATGGAAGGGAGAAAGATATTGTCCGAAGGAGAGTAACGCGACGGTGGGAGACAGATATAACGACAAGTCTGCAAACACGAGCTCAATTTCTGCGGAAAACCCGGGGATGATAACTTCCACGGCCCCAACTTCCCTTCCCCCCTCTGGTCTAAGAAGTTCCCGGTAATGTAATTTTCGCGGGTCCGGGACGCGCGACGCTGTTTATGCAGGCAGAACAATGGCATCGGTTACGTCTGTCTCCGAGTCTAGTGTCAGTTGAGGGGAGAAAGTGTCCCCACTCCCCCGCCTTCCCAGCCATCCACGCTGGTCCCAACTTCTCTGGGAACTTCTGGAGCTAATGAAGCGCCATTCCCGGGCCTTGTTTTCACCTGCCCACCAAGTTCCCCTTACCAGTAACCCCGTTCAATCGATCTCTTTCACCCGTCCATCTGATAAATTCCCGCGATATTGCCAGTAACACTGTTTCTCCCATAACGTACATTCATTAATTTTTTCCCATAGAAAATTTTTCTGTCGGAATACCACGTGATTGCTTTTCAGCCTCCTTTCCGCAGGAAGACAAATGCTTATGACTCCACCTTCCTGTCTGCATGTACATTTGTGCGACTTTCTGCCACAAAGGAGAGTGGAGTAGAGTGGACAGATTTTGGCGGCTCTTAACTTTGAGATCTTGCGATCCGATGAGGGTGAAACGAGGGGGGTATGGAGCTGCGCTGGAATGCAAGGGCGGGTGAAACGGGAGATCCCCGAGAAAACCTGCCGACCAGCGGTATCGTCCGGCACGATTTCCACATGTGAAAAACCGGGAGCTACTCCGCAGGGAATCGAACCCGGTTTGCCTAGGTGGGAGGCGAATAGTCTACCCATTATCCCACCGCGGCTCCTCACAGAGTAGATAAGTATGCAGAACTGAAATTGTGTGGCGGTTCCTTGGTTCCTTTGATGTCGGTGTACCCTTCATCTGATTGGCAGCTGATCAGACACAAGGCCCGGGAACAGACCTTGTGTCTTATCAGTTACTGCTTGCTGCGAAAGATTGCAACTTGACTGCGCTGCAGGCTGGCAAGTAAGTTACCAGCTGCTGACAGCTTAACGGCGTTCCGACATGTTAGTGGCAAGTGGCACCATTTTGTTGGCGCGTGCAGTTGGAGTTGGAGGAATAAGTGGCTGTTTTACCTCTGTATTATTCAGTTATCGGTGCNCATTTTGTTGGCGCGTGCAGTTGGAGTTGGAGGAATAAGTGGCTGTTTTACCTCTGTATTATTCAGTTATCGGTGATTTTGCTCCCAATTTCATCGTATTCATTACTCTTGTAGTACACTGACCTTTCCAACAACAAAAATAACAAATTGAAGATTGTTATTTACATGGATTAATTTATAATTCGGAATTTTTTTCTTTATTCAAAATATATATATATACAGAATTACGACCTGTCATAATTCTTGTTTCACATGTCATTTTCTCGTGAACCATTAAAACTATTTCGGGAGGTTCTGGGTTCGAGTCCCAGGTAAGGCATGAGTGTTAGTTTAAGTTAGGTCATAAGATAGTTTGTAAGTCGTCCCTTAATAAGNGTTCGAGTCCCAGGTAAGGCATGAGTGTTAGTTTAAGTTAGGTCATAAGATAGTTTGTAAGTCGTCCCTTAATAAGCCTTCAGTCATAACGACAGGGGGCATTCATAAGCCCTACAAAATACAATTAAAACTATTTTATATAAAATTCGTTAATTGTCAGGACGCAGTGACAGTATTGAATTCAGTTATTCTCATTAACCCGCTCTTTTCGAAGAGAATGCTGCATCAAAATGAAGACTATACCCAGCAGGGCTGTGCTTAGTGGGGGCTGTGTAGGGATGCCTTGTCCCACACGAATCGCTGAAAGGGGGCGAAATCTTGTACAAGGGTCAAACAATTGTGAGAGAGAATTCAAGGAAAATTTAATATAAGAAACGTTTTGCAAGTAATTACCATTATTTTCAATATAAAGACGTTGTTTTTGAAGTTGTGTTTATTGAATACTTATATGTTTATAGTATTTAAAATTATAGTTTGAGTGGGAGGGTGGCGATTTATATTTTTTCACTCTCTACAATTTGTATTCACCACCTACGTATTTCAATTTTATGTAAAATTTCATAATTTTTTTAATAGTAGCCTTATAAGTCAGTCTTGGGTGGAGTCAGTCTTGGGAGAAGTTAGTCTTGGGTAGAGATAGTCTTGGGTAGAGTTAGTCTTGGGTAGTTTTATTCTTGGGTAGTGTTAGTTTTGGGTAGAATCAGTGTTTTTTGTATAGCGTTTTGCCATATATATATTCACAAAATAATAAATTTAACCTTAACTATTTCGAGAGGTAGCTATCATTTATTACATCGTATGAACTGCCTTTACAATTCCTACTTAATTTATTGGGAATTTATTTNTCGAGAGGTAGCTATCATTTATTACATCGTATGAACTGCCTTTACAATTCCTACTTAATTTATTGGGAATTTATTTCTCCTACTTTGAATTTAAAACACAAAACCTCTGAGAACCTCGTCAAGTTTGCTTGAATACATAAGTTTAAAAAAGGCTAATTATTTATAGCGATAATTCATTCCGCTCCGAGGTAAGAAATATTGACTTGCTAATGATAAAGATTTGATTTTAAATCGCCTTTATTATCACTGTTATTATTAATAACTTTTATTGACATATTTTAATCCTAAACAATGTTTTTAAAAAGTTTGTATTGCTAAATTACTAAACACTTGCTTTTATATTACCACAACATAGTGTTATGTCGTTAAAAGAAAACCAAGACGATTTCGTCTTAAATTCGACTCTAAAAAATATATATATTCTACGTTTAAATAGCAACCATAAACAAAAAATAAGACTTCAGGAAGCATAATATTCAAAAATAAGGTAAAGATGGAACAAAAAAATTACAAATACATNATAAGACTTCAGGAAGCATAATATTCAAAAATAAGGTAAAGATGGAACAAAAAAATTACAAATACATTTTTTGATATACACAATTATTTAAAATTTGGAACATTCATTTTTTTACGAAAGAAAGAAAACTCCTGAACAGATAACCTGTGAAAGGTAATGATTGACACCAGTTTAATCATGTTCTTTTAGTACACTTTCTGACATAAGTAATAATACAACGCAAGTAATTAGAAATGAGAAAATGGAAATGAAAACCATACTGCAAAAACCTAATGATGGATATTACTCGCCCGCTCTTCTCTGCTCCGTAAAAATTCTTCGTGTTTTTTTTTTCTCAAAAAAAAATTTATATAAAGAAACGGTGACAACTCTGCTGAAACTCAAGATCGCGACGTGTCTATCCACCTTAAATANCGAGAGGTAGCTATCATTTATTACATCGTATGAACTGCCTTTACAATTCCTACTTAATTTATTGGGAATTTATTTTTCCTAAATTGAATTTAAAACGCAAAACCTCTGAGAACCTCGTCAAGTTTGCTTGAATACATAAGTTTAAAAAATGCTAAATATTTATAGCGATAATTCATTCCGCTCCGAGGTAAGAAATATTGACTTGCTAATGATAAAGATTTGATTTTAAATCGCCTTTATTATCACTCTTATTATTAATAAGTTTTATTGACATATGTTAATCCTAAACAATGTTTTTAAAAAGTTTGTATTGCTTAATTACTAAACACTTGCTTTTATATTACCACAACATAGTGTTATGTCGTTAAAAGAAAACCAAGACGATTTCGTCTTAAATTTGACTCATAAAAAATATATATATATATATATTCTACGTTTAAATAGCAACCATAAACAAAAACTAAGACTTCAGGAAGCATAATATTAAAAAATAAGGTAAAGATGGAACAAAAAAAATTACAAATACATTTTTTATATACACAATTATTTAAAATTTGGAACATTCATTTTTTTACGAAAGAAAGAAAACTCCTGAACAGATTACCTGTGAAAGGTAATGATTGACACCAGTTTAATCATGTTCTTCTAGTACACTTTCTGACATAAGTAATAATACAACGCAAGTAATTAGAAATGAGAAAATGGAAATGAAAACCATACTGCAAAAACCTAATGATGGATATTACTCGCCCGCTCTTCTCTGCTCCGTAAAAAGTCTTCTTGTTTTTTTTTCTCANTTTTTTTTTTCTCAAAAAAAAATTTATATAAAGAAACGGTGACAACTCTGCTGAAACTCAAGATCGCGACGTGTCTATCCACCTTAAATAACCGCATCAAACTTAATCGTACCTGTGCAAGCGTCGCAGTGTTATCTTCATTGCTGCCTCCCAAAGTAGCGTGGTTATCAACGTTCGCGGGCGATACGAACAAGCATCAGTAAGAATGGCTGCTGTGAAAATGCCTTTAAACTTCGGTTTCTATTCTGACTGAGCCCAGCCTCAAATAATTCTCTAGATAAACGGAAAATCTTAATACAAAATCTTGTACCGCGCTCTCTCTTACGGATTGGAAAATAATTGAAAGTTTACGTAAAATATTTAGGATGGGGTTGAAAGAAATTCTGAAATTGACTGTGAGTGCGAGTGTGTATTTTCGCGCGTGCGTATGAGTTTCCTCGAATAATACAATTCTCAATTAACTCCCCTTTCAACTAATAAATATATTCCAATTTCAAAATTGGTACACGCCGTTATCCTAAAACTTTGTTTTAAAATACTTCTTCCTACCACTTTTAAGTCACTATTTACGAAAATTATATCCTCACAAGAAAAAATTGGAGTACGGCCGAAAGAAGTAGAAATTAGTAAAGAATTTATCCTAGTTTCTGAATCGTTAAAAGGATTTTTTTTTAAGAACTTGTGGTTTTCTATACTTGGTTATTCTTTTAGTCAGCAATGCCTGTTTCTATGAGCTTAATTTATGGTTACATTCAGTATTAAATAATTTCCTGTTATACAGTGTACAACGCCAGCTACATAAGTAGCGTAGATAGATATAGTTCTGTGGTCGATAATTTTATTACCAACCTCAGAAATACATGTTCACGTTAGTTAGGATTACGAACCATTAAATGTGTCTTTCGTACTTTGCGAGTTTCTGATTTTTTTTTAAATATGTATTCCATGTCTACATTTACGTTAATACCTCTAAAATAAGAATAGTTATCTTAAAATTGAATGTAGAGAATTCGTGAAAAATATAGCATATGTAAACTGATCATAAAGTTAAACGCGATAGCTAAAATAACATCAGGTTTAGAGATCTGAAGACGTACTGATAAGGGGACTGTGTACCAGTAAACATATTTACACGAGAGGGTTTTAAACAATAACTTTAAAAGAAAATACTGAACGAGTTCGCAATGTGTTTTGATACGAAAGGCGATCACACTTAATACAACATTCAACATACCTCTTATACTACATGCATTAATTTGAATACCTTCGTCATGGTAAAAATACGGCATTATAAACTACTAATTGTTAAAATATTTTACGAGAATAAGTATGAAACTAGCATAGGGCCTTGCACTGAACTTAGTTATGCATTTTCTACCAGTTTAAATTACAGTTTGACTGCTTAGAGCCCCACTCGCAAAAAAAAAATTTAAAAAGTTGCATGCCAGATCAGTGCTTAGTGCATAGAGGCAATGGGGCACTTGAAGTATGCGCCTGTGTCACCCTTATCGCTCTCTTGCTTCTGTACCACATCCGCGGAAAATACTTGCAGATAGGTAAATGTCTCATGTTAAATACGAAGTTAGAGGTGATCACATAGTTTACATGAAATCGTATTTTATACATATCAACACATTCGTTTCATGTGGATACTGTAACGAAAGGTATCGGAGTATTAAGAGATAGTTTCTTCACCGTCCATTACGGTGTGAGGTAAAACCCAAAGTTAATACCTTTAACTTTCTATTGTTATATTTTCGAATACACTTTGCTATTCACATTTGAGAGGTTAATGTAGGAAAACATACTTACTTTTATATGTATAAAACAGTGTATTGATATAAACATTAATAGCTTACTTTTAGAAAAAATTATTATTATTTTAACAAGTTGTAAAAACAGAAACGTATCTCCTCATAGATGCAGGTCTCATTAGTTGTGATATTCATTTTATTTCTATAAACATATCTGACAAAGAAAAAAATTTACTTTTAAATTTACATTTTTCTGCAGTAATAGCATCTAGGTATAGTCCAGGCAAATTCGTATTAAGCATGCCCGATAACACCTGATTTTAACAGTAACAATAACAAAACGTTACTGATATAGGGCCTAACAAAAGAGCATATTTTCCTCTACATTAATGCAAGCAATTTTTAATCAAGTTCTCAAAAGCTTTGATGGTAGGTAGGTCTTGACGTCTTGTTGACAGTAATATCATTAGAAATGGAATCAGAAACATATGCAAAAGTAGTGAGAAAATTACAAATACGCATGTGCCCTACCCTGGACTCGAACCCAGGAAACCTCTTAACATAAACTAGCGTGCAACCAACTGCATTACGAAAGTAAGATTCAGAGCATAATCTCCCAACGTATTCGGTTTAAAGTTTTGGAAGATACAATTGACTAACCTAAAATATTTACGGGGTCGTCATTTTGAAAATAAGTGCCTGGGCCACTTAAATCATGTAAGTTTTTATGGCTTACCGTTGCAAAACTTATGTGAATAATTATGTTGAAATTGGTTTATTGGTTCCTGAGATGTGGCACAAAAAACTTTATTTCTCATTGTGCTATATCTAATAAAAAGGCCTAAAAAGAGTTTCTGTATACGATATATATCTAACAGACATTGTAAAAATATAAAGATTGTTTGAATTTGATTGATTTGTTTAATATAAATTACTAAATTATTTAACTTATTTATAAGGCACCCATTTTTAAAATCACTTTCTCACCCGCTTAAAACATGTAAGTTTTCACTGCCTTTTGTAGCTCTACTGGTGTGCAAAATTTTGTGGGAATTAGTTTAATGGCTCCAGAAATATGGCAAATTGTTCCATTTTCTCACCTTATCTTACAAAAAGGCAAGGAAATTGGGTATCTATGCGCATGATTAATGCTTCTAACGAATACTGCCAGCAAATAAAATTTTACTGAACATAGTTTAAATTTTTAAAAAGATATAATATACTTATCAAAATGGATTTATATCAACGCAGTTTAAAAAAAGCCTGCCTCACCCAAAACATGCAAGTTTGTATGACCTGCCATAGCTCTACTTGCGTGTAAAATTGGTGGTAATCACCTGATTGGCCCCGAGAAATGACACAAAACCACCATTTTTTCATGTGAAGATCTTTATGAATTGCGACAAACAGATAATGTATTAGCACATATGATGGTTGTCGTTGATTTTGCCAGCATATAAAGTTCGGTTGAAATAGTTTGTGACTTGTGGCATATTAAGCAAAAATAATTAAATGCCTGTTATTTTGAAAATATGGCACTAGCTCCTTAAATAATATAAACTGAAATGGACTTAAAAATATCTTTTCGCATGAATCTGGTGAGAATTATATGAATTTGTCCCAATACAGGACATAAAAGCATAATTTTGTACGTCGTGCTATCTCTTGAAATTGCGGAGAAAAAGAGTTTAATTATAAACTCGTTTGATGCTTGCATAGATACGGCCAGTATATAAAGTTAAGTTATAATTGGTTGCATCGTTTCGAAGATAGAGGCTTAATAAGCAAAAATTTTTATATAGCCACAATTTCAAAAGAAATTGTCTGACCACTTTGAAAAATATTAATATTTTTGCCTAACATGGTTCTACAAGTCTGCAAAATTAGGTAATAATCGATTAATTGTTTCCCGAGATATGACATAAAAACTTTATTTTACATGTGGCACTATCTAAAAAAAAATGGGGCGCAGAAGAGGCTCAGTGTTGAATAATTTGATGATTGTAATAGATACTGCCCTCATACAAAGTTAAGTTAAAATTGGATACATTGTTTTGCAAAAAATATTTATATAGCTGCCAACACCATTCTGGAAATAATTTTATAATCCTCTTAAATCATTAAAATTAATATGGCCTACCATAGTATTACTTTTCGTGAAATTTGGTAAGAATAAGTAGTATTATTTTACGATATATTACACAAAACTTTTATTTTCATGTGGCGCTATCTTACAAAATGGTGCACAAAAGAGTCATTGTCTAGCAAATATTGATGGTTGTAATCGATACTACCAGCATGCAAATTTAAGTAGAAATTGATATCATAGTTTTGAAATAATATCATACTCTTATAAATGTCTTGTTACCTCGCCATTTTAAGTATAAGAATCTGACCAACTTAAAACATAGTCTACTCATTCACAACTGCCGGAGTATTAAACTTTTGCCGAATTTGGGAGGAATCTTTAAATTTTTTCATGAGATATTACATAAAATCTTTATTGTGATACTATGTTGCATAATGGTGGATAAAAGAGGCTCCGTGTAGAATCATTTTGTTATTGTGATAGACACTGCCTCCATAGAAAGTAAATATTAAATTCATTACACATTTCCGTATATTTAGCGTACAAAGCTTAAAATTTTATATTTACGCCATTTTTAAAATAAGTATCGGACCTATATAGAACAAACAAATTTACATGGCCTGCCATAGTAATACTTGGTTACCAATTTTTCCAGATATCAATAAATTATTTTCCGAGATAATACATACAAATTTAATTTTTAAGGTGGCGCTACCTTACAAAACGGCAGACAAAACTGTTCATGTGTTGGCATATATGATGCTTGTAATAAATACTTCCAGAATACAGAATTTGGTGTAATTTAACGTAAATGTATAGTAGATAAAGCATAAACTAAATATCTGTATGCCTGCTATTTTGAAAATAGGTGTCTTATCCTTTTAATTTGCATATGTTTGCATGGTTTGCCATATTATTACTTACGTGTTAAATTTACCGAGTATAAGTCAAATAGTTTTCAAGATATAATGTAAAATTTAATTTTTTCTTTAAAATACAAGCTTGCAAGGGGCAGTGATTTTTTTTTTTGAAAGGTTGATTTAAATTGTTTTCAGTTCACCATGAACAATTTCCACCCATTCGCATTCCGAAGTAAAGACAGGCTTACGAGACCACTTGCCTGTCTGTGTGTATGTGATTGTATGTGTATAAGAGTCCGCGCGTGTGTGTGTTGTGTGTCCTCCACCACCTCCTAAAAAACTTATGAACGCGTCAACGGTATTTCACCAAACACGCTACACATATAGTACTTAGTAAGGTTATCCGACACTGTAGTTTATCACCTTGCTGGGTGCTTATTTTCGAGAGGGGCGGCAAACAAAGTTTAAGGCGATATGTTATATCTCGAGAAAAATTACACATATTTAAATCAAATGTTTTATGTTTACAGTTTAACATGTAGGCATTGCTTTTAGAGATTAATATTATTAATGTTCGGGCATTTTCGGCATGTTCCCGCTTAAGTTTGCAAGGAATATTAAAGATAATCTCGTATATTAAAGTCATATTCAATGCGTAACGTTTATATTTGTGGTCGCTGAATTTATTAAAAATATTTTATATCTGTTTTATACTACTTAGTGTGATAATTGGCATATTGTTTACATACTGACATTATTACCAATGTCACATATTTTACAGTTATATGTGATTGGCACATGGATAAAGTGAGACGATCAATACAATGCTGATTTCACATACGAAGGAAGGATACAAAATTGGCAAAGAAATAGATCTTTTGCACTACTTTTATAAGTGCTCATTTAACAATTAACAGCATATTACCGTAATTTCTGAAGAGAGGCTTTGAATGAGCAAGGAGGAGAAATGAGACAATAAATAAGCTAAATATCCGACGGAATGCGAGGGTAGCAAACAGGGGACTTCCCTGAAAATATCTTGAATCTCAACAATGTCCGCCATGTTTTTTTCATTTAAAAAAACCCATTTGAGATCCCGCCGGTGTTCGAACTCGGGTCACCATGGTAAGAGGCCTGCTTATAAAATTTTCAAATCCTTTAATTATATTTAAAATTACAAACTATCATAATATGCTTGATTTTTATAGCTCAATTTGTATTACATAATTAGTTTTGTGGACTGTTAATAGTTCTATAATTCACTTTACTCGCAGAAGCTGCTAAGGTTATTTAATATGAATTTATACAATTAAAGGAAATGCCAGATTCAATATATTTCAGACCGACGTGTAGCAAATTACTGAATATGAATTTTGAGAGGTAAAATGTTAATTAGCTGCTGAGGAAACAAGCTACTCTCCCCTGTCCCCCTTCATACAACATTCGCTCGAGAGTTGGCGGGCCCTCGTTACTGCAACGGGTACACGCCAGTAGCCGTAGTCACTAGCCCTAGAAATATTACAGGGTTAATGACTTTAGGGCTAGTGACTTTAGGGCTAGTGACTAAAGGGCTAGTGACTTTAGGGCTAGTGACTTTAGGGCTAGTGACTTAAGGGCTAGTGACTTTAGGGCTAGTGACTTTAGGGCTAGAGACTTAAGGGCTAGTGACTTAAGGGCTAGTGGCTTCAGGACTACTGCCGTGCGTCCCCTGCAACAACAGCTATGACACCCTCTCGTCGGGGCTGCCGCTGAGCGTCTCTCCGGTACCAAGACCACAATTCATGACGTCACAAAGTAGCGTGCAGGCCTTTGACAGTTTAGGAGGTGCTGATGCTTCACAGAGAACCCTCTCATCTTCGGGTTAGAGGGAGATGGCGTCTGCCTCGTCACATACGCCTTGCAAATTGGCGCCCTCTCTGGAGGCAATGAATCAGGCACAGGAAATTGAATAAACGTCGTCGCAGACGGAAGGGGCTAGCCGCCCACCTACCCCCCTCATCTTTCCTTTCCTGCTTCTTCTGTGGGTACCAGCAGGGGTGACAACACCCCACTCGCCATTTTTCCGCTCCTGACCTCTCTGTCGCCCTCTTATGTGGTCTGCGCCCAAACCTCAAGAAATCGCTCCGGCAATCGGTTTACCCGTGACCGCGCGGAATTAAACGGAAATTGGGATTCCAACGCACTGGAAAATACGTGTGGGATGAAGCGTGTGGTTGGGAGAGAGGGAGAATATTGGAGAGTTGCAACTATCTCCTAGCACGACCTTCAGCGCAAAAATCACGCTTGTTTGACCCCTACTTTTATTGATGAATTGGTTATCATTTTTTTTATGTACTAGCAGTGACTAATGACAGACGCTAACGAATCAAGTTCGTTGGTTCGGTTCTCCATCAAGATGCTCATTTTTTAAAGCTTACCTGCGTCTCCCGCCTGGACTAAAGCACCAGTATATTATATGGGTTTAAAATCGGTATCGCTTCTATGTACCCACCGCCTGCGGACTACTTAAAGCGAAAACCCCAATATTTCATTTCTGGCAAGTGTGGTGTTTCGAAGGGTCTTTTTTTTTTGTCATGTTGGTTAGTTCCACACAAGGGCGCTCGTATGTGGAAGGGCAGAGAGGAACTCTAGCCGACTAGCAAAATAATGGTCTAGTGGTTTGCATTATTTTTCAATTAATATCACTTCAAAAATTTTGTAATGTATTATAATAGTATCTATGCTTAACTTCTGTCCGTAAAATTACATAAGTAATTTGAATGTAATGTTACGTTAAATAAAGCATATATTATGAATACCATACAGAAAACAGTCTAATGTTGTGACAACAGTATTAATGTTACTACAACACAATTTTTTTTGTTTTCTGTGAGTCGTCAGTAACTAATGCTGCTGTAAATGTAATATACTGTTAAGTACTTTTGTAACAACATTACCTCCTTACTGTTCTGTCAACCTTAATGTGGTGTTTATTTTGCGGCAAAACCAATTTTGTGTTGAATTTATGTTAACATTTGTATAAAAAAATTTGTTGTAGTTTCTTTGCTTAAAAAAACATTCCGTTGTAAAATAAATTTAAAACAATTAGTTTGTCACGAAAAGAAATATGACCAACAATAAAAATTACTGTTGGTAGAGGAACCGAACGCGCACCTTCAGTATTGACTTTCTCTAATTTACGGAACCTGACGCCCTAGTAACTGCTCTATCTTAACAGATATGGTTGCAAGTCATGTTACGGGTATTCATATATGCAATGACAAAATGCAGTTCTCCTCTATTATGTGGAAATATTTTATGATCTATAAAAATATGCACAATTGGCACACGCAAACTGTTTTGCAGGGCTTGAAAGCTGGTCTAAGCCACATTTAGTTCGCATTCTTGCCTTAAAAATCAAAGAAGTTATTGCTTTTCGCTTCTATCCGCCATTTTACAGCACCAAGCCAGTGTGAACTTGTGTTGGTTGGAAATTTCTTTAATGTCGCAGTTATACAATATATTTTGTTCTTCCTGTTATTTTCAGCGTAATACAACATTTGGTTGCGGCAAAATCAACATAACAACAAACTGCGGTTCTCTTTCATATACGTGTAAATACTGTATGCATAACTGGCACACATTAACTGCTTTGCGAGGCTTGCGAGCTCGTCTAAGCTACAGTTAGTTCTCATACTACGCTTCAAAACTTAAAAAACAGTGGTTTCATTTTATGAGGTTATCGCTGTTCACTAATGCCCGCCGATTTACAATGCCAAGTCAATGTAAACTTGTGTTGGTTGGACATTAATTTAATGTCACAATAACACAAAATATTATGTTTTTCCCGTTAATTTAGCGTAATACATATTTTTGGTTGCGGCAACATTACATAGAGACTTTATTAACATTAACACTTCCGCAATATATTTGCATTTTAGCAATATAAGACTAAGTAATTTGTATCATTATTAATTTTGTCACAACATTATTAACTTTATAACATGAACGTTTAAAGAAATGCCTCAATAGTAATTTTTTGTTGCAAGAACATTAGTTTTTTTTCAGTAATTGCTTAATTTTAATAATAATTTTTTTCTGAAGCCTTTGCTTTCACTTCCTCTTTTCTAGGGTAAAAATTGTGAATTTACTCCGCATATAAATAAACTGATAAAGTTTGTAATAATCCCTTATTTATACGTGGATTATAAAGACGTTAAAACGCATTTGAAGAGGTGTAAGCGAAAGTGTGTCGCCAAGTCGACAGGCAATACGTCACGATATATTTATTAGTTACTGGATAACCGTTTAGTAGTTAAGAGCAATGGACACAAAAAATTTCAATATAATATATTTCACTTAAACAGTGCAAATTTTAGCTATATATCAATTTTTAGGAAATAAAAAATTTAGATTCATTGGTTTTTGAATACTTAATCTAAAGAAGTGATTTAATTTTCTCTCAAGTCACCAAGTCACACACACATAATTAAAATAAAGGAAATTATAAATGGATTTCATTTTAGAGAATTTTATTCAGCATCAGTGACCGATACGCTGCAGAAACTTCCTTACTTTCAACGTTAGAGAATATTAAAAATAATGCAAGGGCTTTGTTATATATACATATATTACCAAGCCCGTGCAAAACGCAAGATATGGTATTCTTGTTTTTAGCCAACTTTGCGAAGTATATATTGGCTTATGAGATCACTTTCCTGTATGTGTGTCTGTGTGGGTATGCAAGCGCCTCCCCCTCCCCCCTCATATAACACTTTCAATCCATGAACCAACTTTCACCAAACTTAGTACACGTATAGTACTTAGTAAGGACATCTAACTTGTATAGTTGTCGACAATGTCGGCCTAATTTACATTTCAGGTGCTTTCTCACATCTCAGCAACCATTCAAACGATTTAAATCAAACTTGGTATGATGCAGTGCACCATGTAAGCTCTGGTTGCAGAGATGTATATTTATATTGGTCAGACATTTTGGAATATAGCAATATATGAAAAAATTAAGCTTACAAATGTTATTTCGTAAACCACTGAATTGATTATCAACTAATTTGGTGTGTAAATTATACTATGTTCGGCCACTTTAAAAAAATGCGATATATTTAAAGTGTATTAGTCACTTATTTTCGAAATGACGGTTATATAAAGATTTTAGCTCAGTATGATATATCTATGAAACTATGTAACCAATATAAACTAACTTCGTATGATAGCAGTTTCAGTAAAAATTTAAAATTGCGTCTACACAGAATCTCTTTTGTCAGCCATATTTTAAAATAGTAACATTTGTAAAGATAACAGTTTAAGGTCATATCTAGGGAAAAAGTCTACCCATTCCCACCACGTTCAAGCGATAAGTTATAATTTTTTAGGCCTTCTAAGTTTATATGACAAGGGGGTAATCATAAATTTTCATAATAACAGTCATGCGTATGTTTTACGTTATTATGCCATATTTCCCAATTAATTTTAACTGAACTTTATTTATTGGCAGTATCTGTGATAAATATCGAATGTAGTAATACGCAACCTCTTTTCAGTCATTTACGAAGATAGAGCTACATGAAAAAATACAGCTTTTATGTCATATCTCGGTGACCAATCAACTGATTCCCACCAAATTTTGCACACAAGTAGTGTGCCACAGTAGGCCATGTAATCTCGTATGTTTCAAGTGGCCCAGGAGTACTTTTTAATGATTGCAATATAAATAATTTAGATAAGTGTGTTACTTCTATTTAACAATTTAACAAAATCCAAACAAACTTTGTATGGTTTCAATATCCTTCAGAAGCATCAAATGTAGTTATAAGAGCTTCTTTTGCAAGCCTATTCGTATCATAATTACAGGTGAGAAAATAGAACATTTATGCATTATTTCCGGAATCAATCATCTAATTTCCACCAAAGTTTGCACACAAGGATTGTTACTATAGACTGTGTAAATTTACGATATTTAAGAGACTTACGTACTTAATTAAGGTAAGTAACTCATATTTACCAAAATATTATACTGATTACAACCCAAGTTGATGCTCCTAATCCTCTTCTCTGTAATGCAGTTGGTTGAATTTTAGCTTGCGGTACGAGTAGTTCTTTGTTGAAGTCCCGGATGAGACACGTGCGTATTTTTAATTGTCTTACTATTGTTGTAGATGTTCCTGATTCCATTTTCTAATGATACCTCTGTCTAAAAGTTGTCAAGGGCTAAATTTATTTAACCTTTTAAGAACTTCATTAAACTTATTTGCTTTCATGTAAAGTAGGAACATTAGCTATATACTCTGGAGAGCCAAAAAAAAAAACTGGTATAGGCGTGCGTATGCAAATAACAGAGGTATGGAACCAATCAGAGTAACGCGATGCGATCGGCAGCGTCTATATAAGACAACAAGCGTCTAGCAAAGTTGCTAGATCGGTTACTGCTGCTACAATGGCATGTTATCAAGATTAAAGTCAGTTTTAACGAGGTGTTATAGTCGGCGCACGAGAGATGGGACATAGCATCTCTGAGGTAGAGATAAGATTTGGATATTCGCGTATGACCATTTCACGAGTGTACCGTGAATATCGGGAATCCGGTAAAACATCACATCTTCGACATCGCTGCGGCCGGAAAAAGATCGTGAACGAACGGGACAAACGACGACTGACGAGAATCATTAAACGTGACAGACGTGCAACCTTTTCTCAAATTGCTGCAGATTTCAATGCCTCCTGCATACCTTCAGACATTATTGGAGTCCATGCCACGTCGTCTTGTGGCACTTTTGCGTGCTCGCGGGGGCCCTACACTATATTAGGCAGGTGTTCCTTTTTTTTTTTTTTTGGCTCTTCAGTGTACATTACAGAAAAAACAATGGGACCAAACTCATTATATCTTAGAAGTGTCGATACACGCATTGTCTAAAATTTGGGCAGTGTTTGACAGACATATAACGTTTTGAAATCTTTTCATTCAACGTCTTTAAGTGGCACTTTTCGGGAAGTGAATCCAGTCATATCAGGCCGAATTTTTAAAATCTCAAACAGCTAAGCAATGTTTAAGTAACAAAGATTTTGATACTAAAAGCAACTTTTTAAAATTTATTTAGGTTTCAAAGTTTACTTATTAAGATGACAATTTATCACAAAATCGAAGTATTTTTTTTTTTAAGTATCTACCTAGATTATAATTTATCATTAAAGACATATTTTAATGAAATAATATTAAAAGGTACCGAATAGCCACAATTTTAAAAGTTGCAAAACAAGTACCTTTAATTTGTCTAGTTTATTTATGAATATGAACAATTATATGTTTGCTGACCACTAAGATTGTTTCTTACTCCCACAGCTTTTATTTTAACCAGTAATTTATTAACCGTTCTAAGGTAATGATTTGTTTTCTGTCAAATCGGATTGTTACTTACTTCCACTGTTTTCCTTTTAACCAGCAGTTTACTAACCGTGCTAATGCAAAAGACGTACGAAGTTCAGAAGTTCTTCTTTTACCCTGGGCAGTTCTCGCAAAGACACTTACAGTGAGTGGTAAAAGTTTATACGTGCCTGAAAGAAACTGACACATAAAAACAAAAGAAATACTAGCACGATAATTTAAATAAATTTATCTTGGTTACAGAACAACATATTTTCATTTATATTTAAAAAGTCTCTTAGTGCTACCGTAGTGGTACGTTCGTTTTACCTATGTCATTCTAAAACTTTTTATGACAATTACAAATACAAAACTGAATTCCTTGTTCTGGATTTGATTTAGAATCAAACGAGAAATTGCATTAAAAAAAAGGAAAAACAGTTTGCAGTATTTGCACTTTCCTAATTATCCTGAGCTTGTGCTCAGGATAATTAGGAAAGTGTTAGTTTCACGTGGGTGTTGAAACAATAACAACATGTTTCTATGTCAATAAACAAAATAATAATATTTCATAATCTGAGACTCGCTGATATCGATAAACCATTTTCCAAGCAATTTTATGCGAATACTAAAAAATAGTCACAGTAGTTTACCAAGAAACTGAAATTAATTTTCCGCCAGTGCTTGTGGGTGAATAATTGGACTTCTAGAAACAGAAATCATCATTTAGAAAATAGAATATGTATAGTTTTTTATTACTGCAATTTACTGTGCGTATGAGTTGTCAGGAATACGTTTGTATGGTGTATTCACGGTTTCTTCACACTTTTTGAATAAACCCTTTGAAAAATCACCTTATGTGTAAAGTGTTTGGTTGTTTCCTAAACATCACATGTATTACAAGCGTTTTATACTTTTACTAACAGTTAAANTTATGTGTAAAGTGTTTGGTTGTTTCCTAAACATCACATGTATTACAAGCGTTTTATACTTTTACTAACAGTTAAAGTACCTTGTCTTTGGTTCGTCCAAACCTTAAACTAATTCTTTTCTATAAATTATATTATTTAATTTATAATTAANAAGTACCTTGTCTTTGGTTCGTCCAAACCTTAAACTAATTCTTTTCTATAAATTATATTATTTAATTTATAATTAATATTAATAAAAACAGTGAGAAAATAGGTGTGGTGGTAATGTCTAAAAATACTAAGAAATAGTTCTCAAGCAAAATATTACTACACTAAGTGCGCACGAATTCGGTGCGTTGTACCTTTGGTGTAATTTTCTTGACTCGTTTAAGCTTTGTTTGTATGAGGCGGAGGAATATCCTTGAAGTAGAACTTGAGCAGGGCTTCAGAAAAGTTGGAAGTGACAGAGAATGTGCTATATATTGAATATAAATGGGCACATGCATGTAATGTTTGTTCTTTTGTAAATTCAATAGGAAATTTATAAAAGTGTATGTTAGAGTTACAACAGTGATTCTTTATACCAAGTTTGTGATGGAGACAAATGTGAAAGACTTCTCGTATCAAGTTAGGAGTGGCAGCAAGATGCGGCATGGGCATACTCTAACAAGGTAATGAAAATGTGATAATATTGTGCAAAACTTGCAGAATCTTAGGGAGACTAACATCGGTTGTAGGATGCGAATTTACCAACTCCACTTTCGACAAGACGTTAAGCAAAAAAAAAAAATGATTGTAAGAAATTAGTACTTGGCTTTAATAGCTTGAATCGAAATCTCTGGGCGAGACCCTTCGCTTGGCATCAAAATCAGCGTGCCAGCACATCGGAGTATCGATATACCTATACTTGCCGGAAATTCTAGGCCACGCCCAAAATACCGCCGGTCTACCGCGGTCCCAAACACGAACCTCGTGCACGCGCGGCGCCAACTCATGGCCGTACTTCGCATCGCAATCCTACACCTGCTGTAAGGAGACAGCGTTTATTTCAGTCGTGTCATTAGTCACCTAGTTATAGAGTCGGAATTGATCAGCCTGCAAATTATACATCGTCGTGTCCGTCCTGGTACCTCATGTGCCGGGCTGATTTGAAAAACGTATTCGCGTCAAAAGTTTTAAAAAGATTGAAAAATAAATCATGAATATACGCTGTTCACTGTAAACTTAACTGTGCTTAAGATCTCCTTGCATGTACATTGTGCATTCTTCCATCATATATACAATTGACATTGTCATTGGCCTGGCCACTTGATTCATGCGTCGTCCAAGTGAAAATGTAATTTTTTCGGAAAACTTCAAGTTTTACAAATTTGTTAATGCTTAAACTTATATTTGTTGGGGAAAAACAGAAATAAAAAAAAATCATTTCAGTTTTCACAAATGTAAACGTTACACTTTTGATTCAACGTCAAGTCGTTGAACTACTTTCACTCGGTCGTTACCAACTTTACTGGGGGCACGCCAGTGAGTGTTCCTGTTTAAATATACGCAGTTACTGTAAGTAACTAATTGGAGGTTGATTTCAAAAGTTTTCGCCGTTGTTAAATAATGACATGGTCACACACATGCCGCACAAACTGGCCGAGCAAATACGTGGAATTCGCCCAGAACATGAGCGACGAGTCTCTTGATGGATTGGTGCAAGGAAATATCCCGGGTGACGTGGACGAGATGAAGGGGTCGGCAACCTCCCTCCCCCACCCCCTCTACAAATAATACCACCTTCCACGGCACAAGTCAAGTACCTAGCGCCTCCAAGTTAATTAGCTTCCCACCCCTCATTGGCTACTTCACCGGCGACGTCATCGCGATGGGTATCTTGTCTCACGGCCTTTGTCGACCTTTGTCGACGGCGACCTCCTTTTCGATAAGAGCCAAGTGCGTGTGTGTGTGTGTGTAGGCCCTTGGCGAAACAATGTAGGCGCGTTCCTCGGGTGTGACCCCAAGTGTCTGCTCTTCAACTCGCCGGTCCTTTGTTCTCTGCCGGCCTCGTGTCCCCGGACTCTTTCTATGAAGGAGAAAGGAACCTCTCGAACGGCGATTCTCCTCAAGACTGTCTTAAGGGAGCTCTCGAACGCTGACGTGACCTTCCCTGACACTATTAAAAAAACTCACCTCTAAGAAAAGATCCGATACAGGCGATTTAAATTTTAAAGGAAAAAAATTGCATTATTTCTGCAGTTTTTCTCGCAATTGGTTCACACATTGGGGCAGAAATAATGTAAAACTGTTTCGTGGTTACTGGCACGTTCCTATGGCCGAACGAGAAATAGACACTCAAGGTGATATGGTTGGTTATTTGACGGACAATTAACAAGTGAAAAATTGTATTAATGTGCTGATTATGAGGTATTTGTTAATTTTTATGAATTTTATGTACCTACCACGATTTTTGAATTTAGAGGTCTAATTTTTCGACCACTTATTTGTGATATATAATTTTTAAAATTGCTGAAACACCGAAGCAGTTATTAACCGACGGGCACATACATGCCGTAAAAAACATAACTAAGACAGCTATAGACAAGTGACAAATGTCGCTTTGAAACGTACAAATGTAACATAACATCATTTACGATTAAATTATAAAATTACTTCTCAAATTCTTATTTTCAGTTTACACGAAAGTTATTTATGTTACTACACTTGCACACAACTTGCGAAGGTTAGATATTTTTGGCGTTGTAATAACGCCAACAATTTTTCGAAGCAGCAATCAAAACAATCAAAAATTTTACTTCGCAAATATATGTAACCTCTGCAATGATTTCAATGGAACTGAAGAAGAATTGCATTCTTTGGCCACTAGTCTTGGCAAAGAAGTAATGTTAAGAGCTATAGACGGCTGTTAACACCGAGGTCTTGAGGCCCGATGAGGATGAAGCGAGGTGGGTATGGAGCAGCGCCGGAATGAAAGGGTGGGGGAAACGGGATATCTCCGAGAAAACCTACCTAGCAGCGGCATCGTCCTGCACGATTCCCCTATGTGAAGATCCGTGAGTTACACGGCCGGAGATTGAACCTTGTTCGCCTTTGTGGAAGGCGAGCAGGCTAACTGCTCAGCCACCGCGGCCCCTCAGGACAAAGACATTTTTAATATCGCGAGCAATATTTGTAAACACTCTTTCATCAGGTCATGTGACCTCGTCAGATTTACGAGTGAGAAAAAGCCAGCATCTGCACAATAAGCTTTTGGGAAGTGCGCCATAAGTGGACCCCCGGTTTGCTTTTGGCCAATTAACCACTTATTAAGTCCAAAATTATTCATATAAAAGCAAAACAAAANTTTTGGGAAGTGCGCCATAAGTGGACCCCCGGTTTGCTTTTGGCCAATTAACCACTTATTAAGTCCAAAATTATTCATATAAAAGCAAAACAAAAACAAACATATATCTGTTCATCAGAATTTTAAAATAAAAAAAATGTTAAAAACGTTTCTATACAATTTTTCAAAAAAATTTAAAACATGACATTATTGGCGTTTGAGAAAAAAGCCATTTATGAATGGACCCCCTTTTATTGTCCTATAGTCGACCCCTCATTTTCCCAATGTTTTTTAAATATTCTTAAAAAGTAGTTAATTATGCACAAAAATCACATACGTAATTGTATTTTTCCATCTCTGAACACTCCACGNTTTTGGGAAGTGCGCCATAAGTGGACCCCCGGTTTGCTTTTGGCCAATTAACCACTTATTAAGTCCAAAATTATTAATATAAAAGCAAAACAAAAACAAACATATATCTGTTCATCAGAATTTTAAAATAAAAAAAATGTTAAAAACGTTTCTATACAATTTTTCAAAAAAATTTAAAACATGACATTATTGGCGTTTGAGAAAAAAGCTATTTATGAATGGACCCCCTTTTATTGTCCTATAGTCGACCCCTCATTTTCCCAATGTTTTTTATATATTCTTAAAAAGTAGTTAATTATGCACAAAAATCACATACGTAATTGTATTTTTCCATCTCTGAACACTCCACGNATATTCTTAAAAAGTAGTTAATTATGCACAAAAATCACATACGTAATTGTATTTTTCCATCTCTGAACACTCCACGTGGGCCCAATCAATGCACATTATGCACTTCACCCACTGTTCTCCGCTGGTATCACTTGCCCAAAGCTCGCTGCAAAACATGCATTCAGCATCTTCCTCAGTAGGGTCCTCACCCAGTCCAAGAAAATCCACCGGTGAAATAAGAGAAACGAAAACACAGCATGAGGGCAAGTATAAATACAAGAAAAGAGAGGGAACATTTAGAAGCTGTGGCTAATAATGTAAAGTTCTTATTTAAAATGTCTGACATGATTTTTTCCGGTCGGCAGTGCTTGCCTATAGAGTCTATGGAATACACACCACTGGGGTCCACTCTGGGCACCCGCCATGTTTTCCTTTTGCCAAACCACACTCAACTAAAACCATAAATCATTATTACTAGTTGGTATATATCGCTATTTTACACAAGACATCCACTAACTTGCACACAGAGACGATGGTAACGCTTCACAAACCCCTCGAGATAACTTTGAAACATCGGAAATCACCAAACCAACGCTATCACTTACGGGTCGTGTGGCAGACAGGCGAGGCTTCTTTCTTCCCTACCCCTCACTGCGTCCGTCCTCAGTAGTTCACGTGCTCGCCGTTAGATGTCAGAAGCATATAGNTTCTTTCTTCCCTACCCCTCACTGCGTCCGTCCTCAGTAGTTCACGTGCTCGCCGTTAGATGTCAGAAGCATATAGTACCTTTTTGAGAGGAAGTCCACTCTACGGACAGGGGTCCGCGTTTGGCGCACATGATGAATACATGGAAGAGGAACAGTTTTAATACGAAAAATTTTATGGAGCAATCATTTTTACAGGAATTTCCATNTCTTTCTTCCCTACCCCTCACTGCGTCCGTCCTCAGTAGTTCACGTGCTCGCCGTTAGATGTCAGAAGCATATAGCACCTTTTTGAGAGGAAGTCCACTCTACGGACAGGGGTCCGCGTTTGGCGCAATGATGAATACATGGAAGAGGAACAGTTTTAATACGAAAAATTTTATGGAGCAATCATTTTTACAGGAATTTCCATGCTTTTGTGTGTTTTTTCTTTTTATAAATTCATGTCTAAATTAGTCAGTCAGTTAACAAGATAGAGCAACTTGAATAAATAAAGCTTTAAAATCATATCCAGGGAAACATTTTACCGATTGCGACTTATTTTGTGTCAATTTACCGCTATGGCTAGCCAACTACATGTATATTACGAGAAGCTTATTTTCAAAATGGCAGACCTACAAAATTTTGGATTAAAATGTCGTATTTAGGGAAAATTTCGATAAATTTCAACCAAACATTNAGGAAAATTTCGATAAATTTCAACCAAACATTTTAAGCTAGCACTACCCGTTGCAAAAATTAAATATGGTAACTCTATTATGTTGTAATATAGTGGATTAAAAACAAAATATGAATTACATGTCTTTTTTTATTTTGGCAAAGATATTATTTGGTAGGTTACCTAAAATACGTGATTTTGATACGCCAGTTATTAAAAACATTGTTGTTTAATTATTTTTTTATGTTATTATGCCCAATTTACCGAACCATAACATGAAATCAAAAAACTTAGTATGCAGAATTACCTATTTCTAGAANATGTTATTATGCCCAATTTACCGAACCATAACATGAAATCAAAAAACTTAGTATGCAGAATTACCTATTTCTAGAATTGAATAGGCCTTTTTTTTACAGCCTATATGTTATGCCATTTGGTAAGATTGTGCTAGCCGGATAATTAAACGTTTAAATTTGTCTCACAAGAAGTGCTAAAATATCTTAAATAAAATCTATACAGAGCTATAAAGATTTTAAGTAAATATATCATTCCGAGGACCCATGGTTGGCCCAGTAAATTAGAATCTGGCCTCCCGCTACCAAGGTTCCCTGTTTTCGATCCGGGATCCCGGCTGGCGGGAATTCCCGATTAGGGATCTCATTGGGGTATTCTCGGTGTGCTTCCACTTACTCTTAAATATTCATTCCTTCGCCTGTCTACATCCATCTCACTTCACCTCAACAATTATTTTGGCTGGCCGGAATGATCAAAGGCGAAGAGACAGTGCCTTCTATTCGCCCCGAATAGGCTGTGTTTACTCCGAGTAGCACTATATATATATATATATATATATATATATAAAGTGTCGGCTGTTCGTCGATAATTGAGCACTTTTGAAAGCCCTGCTTGGTATAATCTTTCCTTATTATTTTGTTTCCTTCTGCAATATGTAACATTTGCATTGCCATATGTTTTATCACGTTATTC
This sequence comes from Clitarchus hookeri, assembly GCA_002778355.1. Lineage (NCBI taxonomy): Eukaryota > Metazoa > Arthropoda > Insecta > Phasmatodea > Phasmatidae > Clitarchus > Clitarchus hookeri. The sequence goes on from NQII01005409.1 coordinate 127,800, forward strand.
TTATGTCGCCCTAGTAAAACCGGGGAATTGTTAAAAATGTAAATGTGTTACAAATACACATTTTCAAACTTTTAAAAAGGTATATTTAAAAAAAAAANGGGGAATTGTTAAAAATGTAAATGTGTTACAAATACACATTTTCAAACTTTTAAAAAGGTATATTTAAAAAAAAAAATCACTGAACTCAGTAGTCATATATCTAAACACTTCACTCGCAATATAACGTAATGACTTAAGAACGANAAAAAAAAATCACTGAACTCAGTAGTCATATATCTAAACACTTCACTCGCAATATAACGTAATGACTTAAGAACGATTTTTATTTATTCGATGGGATGTTAAGTAGGAGTCCACATGCGCTTGTAAGATGGTTATGACAGTCGCCTCTTTAGATTCTCTGGTTTCCCTCTGGTGCATCTTGTCAGGTTGAAGTGACCAGAACAGACGCCGCTCGTGGCGTCACATTTCCCTTTATAGCCGACGCATCTTGCATTCGTGCCTTGGCTGTCGGCAGGCGTAGGGGATTATTGCCGTGTCATACAACAATGGCTGAATAAATAGCGCCCGATTGTGGCGAATTGCTGCCCGCTGGGCTGACTTCATGCTTACGTGCGACAGTACGTCCATAAGGACAGTTGAACTTAGGCCTGACCACGCCAAAATTATATTTGTTTTTATTGAATGTATATGGTTAAACGTTTCGCGGTACGTCCATAGAGTTCAACAAAACATTGCTGAAAAACTTCCGGTGTAATACAAAGCAATTTTGATACGAATTTAATAAAAACGTTATTTTGTGATGCACCTAACTTGATGTAAATATGGCGTAAAAACGCACTTGGCGCTAGGAATTAATTACAGCAGGCATAAAATGCTAANCACCTAACTTGATGTAAATATGGCGTAAAAACGCACTTGGCGCTAGGAATTAATTACAGCAGGCATAAAATGCTAAGGTAATGCCATATAGTTATGCCATCATCATTGAATAAACTAGAACGGAGTTCGAAATAGTTCCATATACTACTACATTGCACCAGACGACGAAAATCAGCCGAGCTGCGTGACGACAACGGATAAGAGATCATATTTCGTGAGGTATACAATAAACAATTACCAACGAGCACTTTAGGTAAGAATAATATGGCCAATGTTCGACGGAAACCCCAAATCCAATTTAACAACTTTGATGATAATGACCAATCCTTACACTCTTCTCGGAGTTACAGAAAATAGGCATAAATTCCTTCTACCCATATAAATGTATTATTTGAAGTAACATTTGCTAAATGAAATAATAATATTTTTGTGATGTAAAATTTTGAATTTTTGATTGTATCCAGGCGTTGAGTAAAACCCTATAACTTAACCTCGGGTAAAGTCGTTCAGGTGTTGTCTACGAGATAGTTTTCATTTCAATTCCAACTCAAAAAAGATGCATCAATTATACTGTTATTGAACAGGGCAGTACAAAAATTACCCCCAGAAACCCCGTGGAAGTTTTTACTTAAATCACTGCTGCATAAATAAAAAATCAAGGTGTACTTACTATGAATATATTCCAAAAATATATAATTTTTCCATAGATATTGTTAAGTGTATTGGAAATAAATAATCTTATTTACTCATGAAGATAACTTGTTTTATGTCCCATTATATTAAGTATACGTGCATTTAAAAAAGCGAGAACAAAAATCAGTGAGACTGGAGCTGCAAACCGCTCAAATTCATGTACATCGCCTGCTGCCTATTTAAATACGTATGTTCGGCGGAATTTTAAATAATTATTCATTATTTTATCGTTAATTTAATTTGACCGTATTTGACCGTATACACATATACAGAATGTTCGGAAATTAAACACTCAAAGTTGAAAATATTTAGGACATCATATACCTAAACGGAATATTAAAGGATATAAGAGCCTATGAAAATTGGGTTTTGAAAACGTGTTTTTGCAGAACGCCTTGAACAACGCCTATAAAGTCCGCAGCAAAAGGGTGTCTTATGCTTCCCATGTTGCAGAGACACATGCGTAATGCTGGCCGTCCTCGGTCTGTGCGCACTGTTCGGCTTGAGGAAGTCATAGGTCAGCACATCAACACATGCCCTCCACTAGTACACGCTCCATAGCGCGCCAAATGGGCGTGCCCCATTCAACTGTGTGGGATGTACCGTGGGTAAATCGTCGCCATTCTTATCGCTGGCAGAACGTTTAAGGCATTCAGTGAAAATACGTTTTCAAAACCCAATTTTTAAAGGCTTATATCTCCTTTAATATTATGTTAAGGTATATGGCATCCTATATATTTTTGACTTTATTTATCACAAGGAATCACCTCCCGCAGTTTGGGCGATTAATTTCCTAACATATTGTATTTCAGATATTGCGTGCACTCTTAAGTTACACTTTATTTCTTCACAACAGTATTAAACAAATAATACCATAGTTCAAACATCGTCGGACCCAGACTGCGAGATTTCAATCTGCAGTAAACTTGCAAACAGAGCAGCTGTGTCGGACCACATCACTGCAGTCGTGCACAGAACCAGACTGATGCCACTGAATACAAACTGGTGTGAGGAAAAAGAATGAATAAACAGATTTTCACATGCAACAATGTGCAGCAGTGTTTCAATAAGAAACAAAGAATATACCATAGCATCGTAGAGATATAATAGTATGGGAATGGTAAACAACAGTGGCCGAGGAAGATATCCACAAGATGCAAAGAACCTTTATTCCAAAGTAGGTGTCCAGTACAGCAGGACAGAAGAAATAACGTCCGTGTGAGAGGCGCGAGGCAAAAAGAGGCTGTCCTGAGTACGGACTATAATTACTCCAATGTTGGTGTACACAAAATCGTTAATGCTCAATACGAACTCTGTATGCCCCCTGCACCACTACTACTACTTTTGTACATGTGCTCCTGTAGTTCGAAATACCGTTCAAGCTGGCGTGTCAATGACGTATGCGATCCTGATATCCTCGGCCACACAAACCACACTTCGACTTCCTTCTAACTTCCCAATGACTTGACCGTGGTAAAGTCGTCCAGATGTTGTCAACGAGACTGCCAGTTGGCTACATCAGACGTCAGACAGCAACTCGACGTCGTTTTACCTGACGCGCACTGTGCATTAGCTTTAACTACAGTGCTGAGTGTACACCTCGCTCGTATTTTTTACCCTTCGCATACGCCCACAGTTAACTAACTCGTGGTGCGTATACGCGCGTGCCTTATCATACCGGACATTAGGCGAGCTCATGATCGGTCTTTCGGTCAGTTCAACCTGTTCGTTCTTCTGTTACGTTCATTTTCCCACCTAATCGTTATTTTTCCACACTAGCGTAACTATTACCATAGAAGTAACAAAGTCAAACGAAATTTTTTTTTATCAGTTTTTCACGCTCCCTGCTTTGTAATCGCTTCTGTTTGCCCGTGGGTGATCATAGCTCCCTCTGTTTCTACTTTATTCAAAAGTTAGTGACAGTAAAGTGTGCCAGAGCGAGGATTTGTGGGAGGGGGAAGTAGAAGAAGAGGAGGAGCTATAGCGGGCGTAATTTATCTGCTCGCCACACTATGGCGCCACGCGGGCATCGTAAGTGATTACTGAGCTACGTTGTGTCGAGCCAAGAAACTATATTCAAAACCGTAGAGAAAATATGCGTCGCCTTTCTTCGCTGAAAGTATTCGCTATACAGGTTGTGCGTTGTTAACTGATCACATTTCAAAGTCCTGCTTAAGATCTACTTCTTTGCCACGTCTGTATCTTTCCTCTGCATGCAATATCAGCGTTGCCACAGGCTCCTTCACTTTATTCATGCGTTGATAAAGTGGAACTTTGAAACTAATGGGAGTACAAATGTGTCGCACTTACGTCTGTTCGTGTTTTTGTGAGCATAAAGCAAACACAAGCTCAGTGAAATAAATTCAGTGTCCACAAATTTAAACACCACGTTGTTAAGACGACTTCTATTCATGGGAATAATTTTTGCGATTCGTTACCAACTTTACCAAGAGTATTCCAGTCAGAGCTTACGTTAAAACGTATGTAGATATGGATAGATTCTTTTTCACAGGCCGATTTCAAAAGAGCTCAGTTAGCAACGAACAGCCCCTAGTCACTTGTTAAACTAAATGTTAAAATACGGCTCTTGGTTTTCAGTATGGACCAAATAACATCATTAATGAGGAAATATTTCATCAAAATATTTATATATTACCTCAAATTACACAATCATATAAATCTTTTGAATTTATCAATGAACGTTAGAACTTACTTCACTTCAAAAGGAAAACCATTTTAAAACAAAATGGAAAACTTTTAGAGAAAAAAAAAGAATTCACAATTATAGTTGTTTATTACAATTTACGTAAATGTTTAATGTAAATAAAACCCCGAGAAAATTTTTCCCTACGGTAATTAGAGTTAAGTAAGGAAATAGTCGAGTTTTGAAAAGAAGAAAACAAGCGGACATAATTTTTTTACAAATATAAAAAATTTAGTATTATGAGTTTTTAATATTTATAGTCTATTGGCGACCATAGGAACTGTAAAGTGTTATTTCGTGCACCATTATTAAATATTATTTTCCAATAAACATAAGTGAACAACCCACAGTAAGTACAATTTTGAAATAGCATTTCTGCTAATATCTTTCAATTTATTAGATATGTTACTAATTTCTTTTTCCAAGCTACTCGGAATCCAAATTCAGTAATAACAGAACATTAAAAATACTAACAATGTAGATAATTAGCTTAGGATTGTTTACGTAAAATAAAACATTACTTAACATTTTTGTGACACAAAGCTTTTCATATAAAATTTTATCATCGTGTATATTTCCATTTTTATCTTTATTTAACATTTATATTTAATTTTTTTTCATAAGTCCCTTAAATGTTGTTATAATACACCTAATAATTTTATTCGGTTTCCGTAAGTTGATCTTGTAACTGGCCATGCAGGATGTTTGATCCCGATTTTGAAGCTGTACTTTTTTATTATTTACTATTTATTGACTTAGTTACATTTGCATTTTTCCTACTTCTGTTGGAATACATTTCTTTAAAAACAATTTTTTGAAATGCAGGTTTTTTAGCTAAAAGATATTAGTACTTATTGTTGTAAGTCTCATTTGTCTGCACATTTTTTTTCACATTTGTTATTATTTGTTAAAAAATATATATAATGCCTAGGTTAAAAAAATATTATTATGTTTAGAAATGATTTTAATTAGATATATATTATATTATCTATCGCCAATAAAAATCTTAGCACATCTCTTCTTAATCTAATTTTTTTAAATAACATTTTTTAAATATTTTTTTTATATATTGGCTTGTTATGGTGACGAAATCCGAAATCCCTTGGAATTTTCTTCATTATAACACTTGTGTTTAATCTTTGCTTTCTATTTTACTTTAAGAAGAAGTATACGAAGTTTACACAAAGTTATATGGCAGTAAGAAAGCAATAATATATATGTATATATATATATAATTCAGGAAATTGTTCTATCTTTCCAAGTTATTTGATAATAAATAGGTTAAAGGCAGTTTCTACAAAAATATGAAGTTTAACATCTAAACTTTGCAACAACGATTTTTACTACATAAATGTGTATGTATGGGTTATTTTTCGTTTTGTTTTATAATCGTAAAACTGTGTACTTTTTTGCTATAAAATAATTTTTACGATTTTAAACTGTTTTTAATACCAAACTTTTTAACCAAGATATGCAGAAAATTTATATTTTATTATTTAGAAAAACAGAGCAGAACTTTATACACATGTAGGAAATAGATTTTCGTTTCCAAATTACACTTACATTTACTAACCACGAGGAATTACTAAAAGAGATAGAATTGAAAATCATGCTTAAAATTTTACAAACAGTATTTATCCTGATATTGATTTTCGATTTTCTATATTATAAATTTCGAAGCATGTTTACATTTTTGAAGCTTTAGCTAATACCAGAATTACAACAACATAATAATGACAAGTGCTTTGTTATGTTTACCAGCTGGAAATATTACTTAGGAATAAGTATTGTAACAAATAAAATTTTCTTAAACAAATTCTTTGAAATGAACACAATGAACAAATATGTAGATCTATATATTTGTTTAATTTTATTAGAAAAAAACATAATATATATATATATAGTGAAAAGGAGATTAAAGAATTGTATTTCGAGACTAGTATGCTGATAATTCGTTTATATCCGTTTAGAAAGGTAAACACGCACAAGGTAAAGTTAGTAGATATTTCGCATATCCTGGTAAAATAGATGTAAAAATTTAAAATTACAATGCTAACTTTAAATATTAAACAATAATAACTATTACATCTAAGAAAGTTCATATAAATGTTAAGCAAACACTATGTCTTCAAATAGTGGGTACTGTTGAGGAAAATATTTTCCTATATGTTTTAATGTTTAGAATATGATATGAAAATTCATAATTTAATATTCAGTTTTATATACCAAATATTTTACAGCTGTGTCCAAAAAGCAATATATTTAATGCTAATTACCTGGTTCATGAATCAATTTTTTATCATAAAAAATAAGTAATATTTTGGTTTTAAATGTTAGAAAATAAAGTTCTCTAAATAGAGTAGGAATTTAAATTTTCATGCATATTTTCAATTTAGGCTTTATATAGCAGAGCCGAAATCAGTTACTATTTATTGAAATAATTAAATTTATTCTAATATGATGCTATGAAATAAGATATGTATAAAATAATTATTATTCATACTTTAGAGAAAACCCTGCTAAAAACAAACAATATGGTAAAATTTATGACAGAATTTGAAGAAAAGTGTTCATTTTAATTTAATTATCAAAAAGGGATCAATTTAAGACATTATTTTAACAAGAAAAAGTAATCTCAAACTAATTAAAATTAAATAATCCCGAAGGATATATAAATGTTCATATTTTATGGTTTCTATAAACTGATAAATTTCATGACACGTAATTCATTATTTGTTTTGATAAAATCCAAATTATTTAATTTACTAAAGCATTTATTATTAGAATAACACAATATTATTTATTGACATTTTTTTATTGCCTAGAGAAGTAATTATATATATTCTGAATATTTGTATTTTAATATAATATAATTTGTATGTGGATATTAGGGAAACAAAATATTCACTTATATAATTTTTTTTTAAACTTTAAAATAAAAGTTTGTTTACTACCATCAGAAAGTTTATGGAATTCTGAATATGTAAACCATATTTGTATTTATGAATACTGTGGATTGGGCGGAAAGTATCAGTTTTTCACAAGTACATCATTGTTTAACGAGCTCAAATGTTTATAATTTTACATCCGTTATTTTTGTATGACACTGGGTGTGAGCTAAGAAAAGATATATCACACTGTGATCCGCACGCGAGTTTCTCACCTATCTAAAATAAAAATTCAGCAGCATACACTCCGTTCCATTAGCGAGGCAAATTTGCATTTCTTAAACTTATGTTGTCCTGATATCTCAGTTCCTGAGTGTTACATTTATTGTTACTATAGTAAATAAACTTTCTTGTAATGATACTTATCTTTATCAAAGGTAGCATTGCTAAATGTACTGTTACAGCATTATTAGAAAATTAAAAAAGATATATATTTCCTAGTTTTGGCTTTCTTAAATAGAAGACAGCATGAATTCCGGCAATACTTATATTGTGATGCAGTGGAAAAATGCAACTACACGATACTTGATGGTTTAAGTAACATTAAAAATAAAGCAATTTTTTTATTAGCACGTTTTCGGTAAACTTGCAGCCTTTGATCCAAAAGGGACATGTTCTAATCTCGGGTTTCCTTATTATTATGGTAAATATGTAATATGTGTATTGGTGGCATCACTTAGAGCATAAATATATATATAAAGATAAAATAAAAAATTAATTCTAATACCGCGTTCACACACTTTTGTAAGCAGATGTGACAGAGCAACGGAAATAACTCGCTAATCCTACCTCAACAAAGTGGTATTCGTTTTTATGCTTTGTAATACAGAATTTTATTGAAAATTCTTTCTCATTTTTTATTTTTTGTTTACCCATAAATATGGTTACCTTAATATATCGTATTTTACTAAACGAGGTGGCGCCATGGTAACTCACTAGAATCATATTGGGTTGGATATGGGTTCGAATCCTGTCCGACCAGCCCGATTTCAGATTTCTATTGTTTCCTGAAATTACGCCTTGCGAATTTTGAGTCATTTTCTTGATAAAGGCCGTGGTCGATTCATTCCCCGTTCCTGCTCGTTCCAGCTGCCGATTCCGTCTCTAACTCTCCCTCCTCCGACGAGGCGACGGAATAGATGGAATCTCCGAAGTGAAGCGGTGTAGCGGTTCCTTTGATGTCAGCGTATCCGTTCGCTGATTCGCTGCGCGATACTCTGCAAGTGGTCTTTGTATCCGATTGACTACTACGCGCTGCGGATGATTCCACATTTTCTAGGCCGCCACTGGGCAAGTAAGACACCAGGCGTTGATTTGTGAACGGTGCTTCCGACATGTTGCTAGCCAGTGACGTCATTTTTCTGGCGTGTGGAGCTGGAGTTCGCGGTATATAACTCGGCAACGTCAACAAAATATCTGGAAAGAATGCGGTCGCACGTCTTGGCCTTAGTCAAGAGGACGGGTCGTAGGCGGTGAAGGTATAGCGAACCAATCACAGGGAAGCAGCATTGTCAGTGATACCTACTGTGCAGTCTGCGCGCATGAAAAGCGAACACGTCAGTCTTGCGGGAAGTATTCACTAAAGAGTGAGTCATGGCATGTTCGAGTAAAAAGTGTCCTACTATTCACGGTGAAGTCAGAGAACTTATCACTAACGTAATTGCGTTTGTTATAACGAGACAGTTTGTGGAAGACGTACTCATCCCATTGAAAATGCCACAAAACGAGCGCCAGCTGCGACATGGAAATCGGTGGCGAAAATATGTAAAATACGTAAGGAAATGAGTATATTTGAACTAACAGATAGAAAAATATGTACGCCAGGGAAAAAACGAACGACGAGTGGCAGAAAAATAGTTTGGGATGACTTTGATTGTGCGTTGTTCGACGCATTATTCAAAACTTTCATGCCCGCAGAAAAGATGTACCTATTTGAAAAAAAACTACTGTCTGAACTTATAAAATACAAGAATGGCTCAAGGGGAACAATATTGCTTACGAAGAAGAAATTTCTAAAGCAGAACTACTTTGCGTTGTTAGATTTCAACGCTCAGCTCCCAAGTATTATGAACTTCCTGAAGCGGCCGCCACGTTACTGTAATTTGAATGCTATAGAATATATTTGGAACACTGTCAAGTCTCGTGTAGCTGATAACAATTTATCGCGAAGAGCCGACCAGGTAAAAGCGTTTACAGACGAGGCTATAAACAGTATTTCAGAAAAAGACTGGAAATAAGCTGTGCCACACGTAAAAAGAGAAAGGAGCAGAGTATTGAAAAAAAGAAAGATGGTTGCATGGAAGAAGAAATACGTATACACATTTTTAACAGTTCGGGTGGTGACAACGATAGTGACAGTGAAAGCGATAGTTACCATGATATTTGTAGCGATAGCGATTGTAGTGAAAAACTTATGGCTCACTTTCAGGATTCGAAGAACTTGCATTGAAAACGGTATGATTTAAACGACGGTGATTTGATTAACAATGAACATTTAAAGTTTTACTGATATATGGAGTAATGTGTAGCATAATGTCCATTGTTTTCAAGTTTTGTCTTTTGAGGCGTTTTTTTGTTAAAAAAAATTCACTCTATTGGGAGACGGATTGCACGCAAGATTTCTGACCAGGTATGCCTTTGTTTTCATTGTTTTCTTCCTTGTGGTAACAGTTTCAATCATATGTTTATCGTTTATGCGGTTCCAGTCCCGTACCTACCGATTATTTTAGCCCCCAATAAAATGTTTGTACCATTTTCAGAAAAAAAAATTTTAAAAGATTATTTGCATGCATGGTAGTTAATGCATTTTAAAACAGGATAATTTTGAAATAAAAACATGGTATCAAGTCTTACAGAATAGGGATTGTGTATACATTGAACTCAATTCATTGTATATGCAAGATAATTTTTACTGCGAATAATTTTGGTAGGTTATTCAAATAAATTCAAAGTAATGTTTGCTGTGCGTATTACTAATAAAGCTTTAGATTTGTAGCTTGTCCTCTCTCGTATTTATTGCTTTACACCAGGCAGGCGTTTTACTGTCACTTTAACAAACCTAACTTTATCCACTGAAAATTTAAAACGGTCATTTGTTATAACATTCTTATTTGCCTCACACACACATTACAACAAATGCCACTGCGATGTATTTGTATACTCGTAGAGCATTAAACCATTGAAACCTTGTATGCAATATGATAAAATATAAGGAAACCCACATGACCGTTTTTGGCATTCCCGATTGTGTCGCAGACGGTCCGTAGTAGTCGCTACCTCGTAGGAGTAGTACCTGTCTTCCCCGCCACGCGCCGCGCGAGGAGTGGGAGAACTACACCTTCCCCTCCCGGGGTCGTTTGGTAATTTGGTCGCACAATAAGCCATAGACTAAATATGTGATGGACCGATCTCGCTGGCTGCGCACAACCAGTCTCAGTGTCCCAACAATGAACTGCTTTTCTGCCAACACGACTAGTAATAAACGGCATGGATTGGATTTTAGGTTAGAACACTGATTAGTAAACGAGTGCTGTGAGGTGTATGGGTACTTCCTCTTATAAATTTGTAATGTAGTTTTATTAAATTCAAATTAATCAAAGTAGTTTACGTATTTTTAAAATTGAGATACAGACAAACGCGTTCATTACCGTCGACCATCTAACTTTCACAGTTATGTTGCTTTGGGGTAGGTCAATGTTGGATACATGCGCAGAAGACGAATAATCGGTCTACCTCATATTTAGTCTGTGGTATAAGCGGCTTTTTCGCTTGTTTATCTTAGGTACTCTGTGATGAGATGTTAAGCGATAAACAATACAAATATACACTATTTCTCTCTCAAATTAAAATAATTTGGCAGCGATTACAAACAAAAAATGTGCTATCAGCACAAATTATTTGGTAACGATTATATTGTGATATTTTTTACTTCCAAAAATTAACATTTCAGTATATAGTTCGTATTTTGTAAATTTCCAAGGGTGATAACAAGCAGAATGATAACTGCTTTCAACAGCAAACACGAAGAGGGTGTCTGAATTACAAAGTCCATCTATCATACATCGGCACATGGAAAGAGTGTCACTGCACTAATGGAATTGTGGCAATAAGTCTGGGGCTTTTGGCAGCCTGCGTGCCTCGACTACATAAAGTATTTCTCTCAAGAAGTTGAGTAACAAAGTTTCCGAAGCAGTTACCAATTCGCGACTGTGCCAGCGGGGGGCCAAACTAAAGATTTATTATTATACCTTCCCCCCAAGAACTTCGGTATTTACGTGGTAACAACTTTTATAGCTTTGCTTGCGAAACTTTGCTGATGCATGAGTTCCGAAAAAGAACGAACAACAGCACGGACGTATTAACCGGCATAATACGGCGCCTTGAAAAAAAAAACTTCATTTATTTTTCTGCTTTCGTAAATTGCAACGTTCTCTTCGCGAAAATAATCTTCCTTTAAATGTTTCAGAGTTCATCACAAAATAAAGGAGGCGTCTTCAATTTTCAGCGATGCTCGCTAATTTAGTACATCTTCCGTCGTGACTTCTCAGAACTTAATCTCAGAAGCAAACATTTCCTTCCTCTCTTTCTTATTTTTTTTTTCAGCGAGGCGTCAGAAAAAAATGTATTTACTGCCAGGTGTGAAGGCCCGGATGAAAAATTCATTATAAACATTAATATTTTCCGCCTTCTTAAAGCAGTAAGACTGTTTGCGGCACAGAAGCTAGGGAGGGCTAAGGGCGGTCGTGGCACATCGACTAACTGCGCACGTCGCATTTATGCGCTAGACAGTGTTTTGGCGTATATACCTGCAGTATATAGCAAAGAAATGTTGATAAAGGCTTGATTCACTTGTCTATAGTTACTTACATTATCGTTGTAAGATTAATTGTCTTATTAATATTATACCGGGTTTACTTGAATTCGGATTAAGAAAACCACAATTTTAATAAGCGCACACAAAGTCTTTCGCTGGTTTGAATTTATATATGTATTCTAGGTTTACGCCTAAACGACTGAAGTTGCGGGAGAAAATATTATTATATTGGTTCTTTGTGATGTTACCTAAAAATACAGAAAATAGCAACGTTTTAAAGGCGAAAGTAAAAGAAACATGTGGTAAAATAGAGAAGTATGCTGCACAATAATTTCCACAGACCGTTGGCAAATTATTTTGTGTTCTTTTTGGAAATTAAACTCGATTTTCGTGTGTGCTCGACGCAAACGGAGCGTCCGTCCAGCGTACGGAAGCTAATTTGGCCATAAAACCACTGATCGAAACTTTCGTAAAATGCGTCTTTGAATTATGTTTTAAAGCAGACCAAACTAAAAGACCCTTTGTCTGCATATTTCTCACATATACTTATTTATGGGACCTATTAAATCTTCTGATTTCATGACACGAATGGTCACAACGAACGTCTTCGAGAAGCACGGGGTCAATAAATATTAAAAATTCAGTGAATTTAGTGCTTCATTAAACACGGTTTACACAGTTATGAACTTGAACAATAATCATTATATGTTGTAATTAAGAAGAAGGTTCACAACAATTCAGCGTTGTGATTACGAATCCTTAATTTTTGATACACGTGAAAACTATTCCGAAATTAATATTTCCATAACTATTTATAATTTTACAGTGCTCACAACAAATAATAAATGTGCTTAATTTGGAATTGCTTTTTCTCCAGGCTCCTAAATAAAACTTATTTGAAAATTTTAGGTTAGCCTAAAGCACTGCCGTGCGTAATACATTTCGCTTTCCCTCGCTCGTTATTTAAAAGCGCAATGGTGCCAATGTTGTATTCACCCCACTACCCTCCTACGTGCATAAGAGGATTGATATTCAATTAATTAACAACGCCCTCTCCAAAAATTTACGCATATTTTTGCTCTGCTGCTATTCGGCGACAGTACCCACTTCTAGCTCTACCGTTTAGATAATTTCCTGCGGTGACGTAACCTTTAAAATATCAAGTAGAGTGTTGCATAATGGATGCTGAGAATTAAATAAAAGTAGAGGAGGGATTTTTTTTACCGCCTCTCTCCTCTGTGCCACTGCTGCTTCCGCAGCGCGCGAAGCGGCCACTTGTCGAAGCTTGCGGACGCCATTTACATATTTATTGCTTCTGAGGCGACGAGGCGAATTGCGCTCGATGCTAAGTATTAGCGAGAATATCGGACCGCTGAACACTTTGTTAGCCAGGGGTGGCCAGCGTCCGGTCCCGCACTGGGACACCAGTAAGTCTGAGATCGTGGCCTTTTGCATCTGCGATACTTTAACTAAGGTCTATTTTATTCAGGTTTGGAAGCTCAATGGTTTTAGTTTGGCAACTAATAATTTACACCACTAGGTAAGCGCCAGTGTTACATGTGTACCAAATTTTATTTTTTGCTCTGTTGAAAAAAAAAATTGGAATAATCGTAAATCAAATATAAAATAACTAGTAACCAAGTAAAATAATTATATTTTATTATTCACTTTATTTAATATTTTAAGTATACGTGACCTCTTTGGAACACAGCGCACCTAGCAGCGGAAATTTTCCGTATGCCAAACTCTACCACAAGAAAACTCGTTTTATTCCTAACTTGAGTACAGTTTTTTTTTTTGGGTCGCCATGAGTGGAGATAGGCTATAAGAGGCGCATCATACACCCTTTCTAGGGTCAAATGCGGTAACCAGGCTTGGCTACTATAGCATGGAACTGCCACACCACCTCAAACGCCCGAATACCTTCCTCCCGATGGAGTCACAGACCCATATCCCTCGGTAATGGTGACAGGAAAGCATGTTCGTACAGTACAGGCTCTGCGGGTAGTTGTTATTCAAAGGGCAAGACCGTAGAAGGTAACTGCACGATAAAGTGCCTTGCAATATCATATGTGCGTGTGTTTTAAATTAACTGTTCAAAGTGGAGACCAGCAGTTTCGATACACAAACGACAGCGACGCACACTCGACTGTCTGACGCGGGTATCGATATGTGGGGTGTTGCGAACGATAGTACAGGCATCAGTCATCCAAACGCGAAGTTCAGCTACCGTGTTTACCGGGGTCTCGTATACCAATGTCTTGAGATGATCCCACAGAAATAAATCAGGTAGCATCAGGTCTGGTGAGCGTGGTGGCCACCTCACTAGACCGCCTCTGCCTATCTATTGCTCACCAAATGTGGTGGTAAGGTGGGGACGGGCTTCCAATCTGAAGTGTGCAGGAGCTCCGTCGTGCTGGTATAATATATGCCGGCGTGTGTGTAAATCCACGTTCTCCAACAGAACGGGCATTATGCCCTCTAAAAACTCTCAATAAAGGCGCCCACTCAAACGTAGTGGCAAGAAATACTGTCCAAAGAGGTTGTCGCCGACGATGCCGATCCAGAAGTTAACAGCAAATGTGATTTGATGGTGGTGTTCAACCATTGCATGTTTGTTTACGTCGTACCAAACGTGGCTGTTTAGACTGTTGAGAACGCCATCATACGTGAAAGCAACCGCGTTTGTCCACGGAATGTAGCGAGGAAAGTCAGATTCGTCCGCATAGTGATGCAGAAACCAGCGAGCGAAATCGACACGGGGCTGGAAATCAGCTGGGTGTAAGGATTGCACCTTTTTACGATGGTACAGATGTAGCTGTTGTTTGTGCAGAACCGTGAACACACTTTGGTGGCTCACATGCATTATGCGAGCGATTCCACGTGCGCTACTTGATGGCGAATCGGCGATGCGTTGCAACACTTCCTCCTCAAACCTGGCTGTCCGGACGTTGTTTATCACGCCGGTGTCATACGTGTTCGTTGTAAATGTTCCGGTCTCGCGCAACCGTCTGTCCACAGACGTGAACATCCGATGACCTGGATGGCCATATCCGCCATTTCTACGCACGTGTACTGTCTATCCATGTTGCGAACCAACAGTGCAATGCCAACCTGTCACACACGATAGTGGTGCTAATTCACAGCTGCGCGCGCAACTGTCTCGACACTAGTGCGATAAACTTGGTCAGGCAGGTTGCGTACGTGGCAGGCAACCAAGTGCACCCTTACAAACGTTGTCTGTTTTCTCGCAAACTGTCCGCCTGAGAGTGTAACATCAAGATAATGTCATTTGTGTATTAACGTACTGTATTATGATTATGACGTCTTTTCAAAATACCCGAGGGTTACACACACATTGGTACGATAATAACATAACACCCTCAGTGTCTCCATGTAGGGGATGATAGTATGCCACAACTGTTCGCAGGTTTCAGGTCTTGGTTAGATAAAAGATTCACAGAATGTCTCTTTAATCTCATGTAGGTTGCATTATTTTCCGGTAGAACCCTTTGAAATATCGATTTTCAAGCGTGACTACCTCCCTTACCAACTACTGTATGACTTTGTTCGTATAATGTTTTATGTCCCATTTTGCACAGCGTTTGTACCTCTATTTCAGGACCATTCTGTATACTTTATTTCTCGCCACTATTTCTACTCCTGACCCATGGAATTCATATCAATTTTCCGAACAATGAGCCAGTCAACAGATCATAACCAAAGCTTTATGAACGCCATTAAAAACAAGAAAAGAAAAAAAATTTACGCGAATTCTGTGCAGTACCTAAAAAAAAGCAGGTGTAGCAGTATTCCTCGATCTTTTCCAACGATCTAGACATTAATCTTTTATTTAATCTCCAAATAAGTTACTTACTCATTCAACACATGTGAAACAGCATTTTTGCAATTTCTTGTTGTTAACAACTCTATGTGCCCACAATACTAATGTGCACAGTTTATCTACGTTTCTCGTCTTACATCCCTACCTAAGTCGGGATTTCAGCTAATCACATATATGATATACTTTATCATTAATATATTCCTGTATGTTTTTTTAATTCTTTATATATAAGGAAATATACGGGGCGCGCTACCTGAAGTACGACAATGCTGCATCTGCAATATTGTAGTAATTATTTTTATAATTAATACTCCTAGATTTAACATGGTGGGCTGGTTAAGTGGGACCACAAATTGAGCTCTTGAACGTAATGTACGCTACAATTCGAGCGATGCCAAATATCTCATGTGCCTTTTTATTTATATTGGTTTTTAGCCATTTTAACAATTTTAATTCAATACGGCGGCAACGATAGATGCTGCATTTGCTTATTCGTAATATATCTAATACCAGAGTTACATATGTATACTGCATCTGCTAGACATTTCTTTACGTTACGACAAGTTTTAACTATCCTATATGAGAATTCCGTATGGCTGCCTGCAGGTAAGGCTTATTTTGCTCAGGTTGGGAAGCTCAATAGTTTTAATTTGACAACTAAAATTTTTCACCACTAGGTAAGCGCCAGTGTCGCATGTGTACGGGATTTTCTCTATTTTCTTAGTTAAAAAAAAACAATTGCAATGAAGATAGATCAAATATAAATTAAATATGTTCCGAAATAAACTCTTTCCCTGGTGTAATTTACGTAGTGTAAAATTTTTATTATAAGTGACCTCTTTGGAACACTACGCACCTGACGGCGAAAATTTTCCCTGTGCCAAACTCTCCCATAATAAAACTTGTGAAGTTCCTAACATGAGTAGAACTAACCTTACTGCGGGTCAGGTGAGATGATGCTACAAAATTATTAGCCAACAGAACTTGGGTTAAAGAGCCAGGTCGAAGTTGGCCTAACTCGGCACCACACACAGCCACATAACAAACACTCTGTGGTGGCTGTGGAATTTCACACCCACAACCATTTACTCAAAGGTAGAACCAAGGATAAATAGCGCTCTAGCAACAGAGAGCACGAAGGCCGTTACCGTGCATAGAAAATATACACTATGAAAATCGAATGAGTTGCATTAGTTGCATATACATACACTTTAATTTTACGTTCACGTATAGTGTTTATCTGCGTTACAGTAGTCTAATTATGTGGGAATTAAAAAAAAAATAATTGTAATTGTAACTGGATATGAGGTTTTATTGGCATGAACTGGAAGCAACAAAAATATTCTGCATGCTCATAACACTGTAAACACTACAAAAAAATGTTATTAATTAACTTGCTTCTTTATTTAATTTGTTATAAATACGGAAATGCAAATATTTTTAAAATAAAAATCATATAACAGTAGAAAACAACGTAGAATGTTATAAATCTTGGGGGATAAAATTCAGGAGGGAAAATGAAGAACACGCGTAAAATTGTCAAGGAAAACATCTAATTATACCACTAAAGTAATCATACTTTCCGGCCTAATGTCTTGTATATTTTAGAAAATTTTCGTCAGTTTCAGAAATAAATTTTTTCCTGTTCTCAAATGGTAAAATTGTTTCCTACTACGAAATTATTTTCATGCAGGTAAGATTTCATCAGTTTTTAGTATGGTTTTAGTTAATTTTTGACTATAAATTTTTTTCGCTATTTAAATAGCAATTACCTACTTATTGGGTTGGAAAACATTCATGTTAGTATATCGTCCTAGTTTGTATGCCATTTCTGTACCAATGACTTTGATAAATACATGGCCTTAGTGAAAGAAACTTATAAATCAACAAATTGAAACTAAGACTTCAATTACCTTTCAGAAAATGGCCATGACAATTGATAGAATTAACTACTTTTTTTCAACACAAAAATGAAACTAGTCTTGTTCATTTTAGAGCATTCTTTCTTGTCGGAAGAAACTTTGAACTTGGTAGCGAGAAAAATGTAAAAACAAGAAGTTGCTGATAACTAATGAGCCTACTTTCTCTACATGGCTGCAAATAAATTTTAGTTAAATTCTTAAAAGCTTAGATGCCAGGTAGGCGTTGACGTCTTATAGAGAGCAATATCATTAGAGATGAAACCAGAAACATGTGAAACAGCACCAAGACAATTAAAATACACGAGTGACTTACCCGGTATTAGTATTCAGAAAAACTCGTAAAATTAAGCTAGCATGCAATTAACTACATCACGGAGGTGGGATTTGGAGAATCGACTTCGGATGTAATAAGTCTAACGTTTTGAATGATAGGTTTCACAAACCTCAAATTTTAATACTGCCATCATTTTGAAAATAAGTGTGCGGGCCACTAAAAACAGATAAGTTTACACGGCCTTCCATAACGCCACTTGTGTGAAAAATTAGGTTGAAATTGGTTGATTGGTCTCCGAGAAATATAAAAACCTCATTTTTTTATAACTGGGATATCTTATAAAAACTGCCTTCCCCAACCATTCTTTTCTGAACAAATTTTACCGTTTCTAATTACCTCGCTGTTGACGAGACGGTAAGCCCTACCTACATACCAGCCTAACTATAGGATGTTCGCGGTAAACTAAGCACTTCTGAAAGCACTGCTTAAGATTTAATTGTATGCACGCTGTTTATTATTCCGATTTAAGTAAAGTTAAAATTGCCGTGGGCCTCATGACTTTAATAATGCGTTGGTCAAGTGAAACTGTGGAATTATTGGAAAAGTATATATTGAACAAATCTGCTCCCAGCATTTGTCAGGAGCGATTTAGGTAAACCACAGAAAACCTAAATTGGGACGGACGAACCAGGGATCGAACACGTGTCGTCCCGATTGCTAGTCTAGTGGTTTACCACTGCGCCACCTTGGGGAGTGATACTATAACGAGATAACTCAATAGGCCAGCGACATACTTAATGGAGCGTGGTGTTATGAATGTTCTCGTGGGCTTAGCTCAATAATGAGTCATGATTAGGCAGAGCACAGCAGTATAATATGAGGTTATTGAACATAAGGGTTATACAATAACTATTTACGTGACTATTAATCGGGAGAGCTTAAAGTGAGTACCAAGATGCTTATTAATTAAACTAATATTTATTGTTACCTCACGCCATTACTAGTACAGTCTAATTGGAAAGTCCCCACCTTGTTCATGTTGCCGGAGGTTAATTCAGGAAACGGATAACGATGGCCGGTCACACCCATATTTAGTGATCTTCTGTCTGGTCAGGTCGACGACAAAAGACGCCGCTCCCAATGTTACGCTGGCCTATAGCGGGCGCGTTGTTTAATATATTTCGGCCCCATTTACTGGTCGGTGGAGGGGATTTCTGTAACTGTCTTCGCAAGGTGGTGTTGCAATCACGCTCGTGTCTTGGTTTAATGTTTGAAGGTGTGATCAGGCAGACCGCTCAGCTAAGTCCTGATCACACCATTTCATAACATCTCCCCCAATGTTCACTAGTAAGATGCCCTCATCTCGCCCTAGAGTCCGTGTGGCTTATATAGATGACTGGGAGTTGCGGGGTTCATGTTGTGGCAGCAGGAATATGGATCGGGTTGAAGTCCTCTTCGCTACGGTAGGAAACATTTTTGAAAGGAATTATAGAATATGGATAAGTTAAGTATAAGGAACCCAACTGCTGCTGTCTTGCAGTTCTCAGTCAAGGGTGAGCCGTACAAATGCTGTGCTCTGTGTTTGCAGTTGTAGTGTGGGCCTTGAACTTGCATTTCCGCTGTGTGTGCACATTGTCTTCCACGTGAGCGCGGCAGACGCCCCGCGGGCGTTTCGCGAACGCGTCAGCCTGTCTTGGGTTTGTGAGTCCCTAAGTACTACGTGGCGTGAATTGTTTATTACATTAATTCTTGTAAGGAATGAAGAAAAAATATTAATCATTAATCATATGAAAATAGAAAACCATATTTTTAAATGACAAGAATTTAAATTCGGTAAGTTAACCGCTCTCCTTGTTACAACAATTATTGTGTTTTGTTTCTACAGAAAATAAATTTGCTGAAAAAAAATACATGTTAGAGCACAGACAAAAATATTGATGAGATAGGAAAATGTTACATATTAAAATGGTACGTGACGTCGCGGTGGTAGGATACTGATGAGATGGTATTAAAATGTAGAATATTATTTAATTAATAATTGAAACTTCCATAAAATTAATAAAAATTGTGCAGCTGCGTTTATGCTACGTTGCAATACTTAAGAGGGAAGGAGAGAAGGGAATACTTCTACTAACAATGTTATGACATGTATTTTAAGATATACTAGAAATATTAAAAAACAGCAAAAACATATTTTGACAGAACTGTTGTGTTTTTACTACAAAATATATTAGTGATAATAATAATAATTGAATATCTACTTAGAGTATGTATTGCATTTTACAAACAAAATTTAAATGGCCATTACTACTTATACCAAAATTTACTTCTTAATGACATCTTTTTTTTTCTACTATGGCCATTCTTTAATGTGATATTATATGTGAGACGTCTTTATGTTATGAATGTTACGTATATAATACAGTATTCCATTCGTAAAAGTAATTCAGTTGATAGATACATTTTGAAAATTTTTATTATAAATTTTTTTTTCACTGATTACATCATAACAGTGGGGTATAAATTCACACCAAATACTTTAACTGAAGTCGGCAGGACTTTGGAGGCAAACATAAAAATGTAAGGAAGGACAATACAGCATACACTGCAAAAACGCTCTCTTTGCAGGAGCATGCGATTTGTTACCGCAAAGACAAAAGTTGTTTAATTATGAACCACTGCAAAGTAGGCTTTAGACGAACATTATTTTTGTTTGATTTATATAATAATGAGCCAGGATTAGTAAAAAAGACAGAAGTAACAAATATTTTAAAATAATGTTCAGTAAAAAAAACACTAGGATGGCTTCGAAACTCTAAGCCGTACCCCTCGTGCTACAAGCCTAATGCCCTTTACCATTGTCACTATTCCTCATGGTTTTAAGATAAATTTTGATAGCTAGGTTAAGTCAGGTAGTAATATGGACCAGAATATAATGTCTCCTCTTGGGAAGACTTGAGGTTAGCGATATGGAGAATCACTGAACTTCAGAATGACATTAAAAGTCTGCAGGAGGATCGTGCATTTGCTCTGTTTCAGTTTCGTAACTGCAGTATACATTGGTTTGTGAATGTAACCTACTCAAAACTTCTATGTACCAAAGAAAAACCCTTAGATCGACAAACCATTATCTTTGGTACGAAGTAATTTTTCTTTACTTAGAACAAACGCAGCTCAAATAATGTTTGTTTCTTGGCTTATAACGGAAGGTAATATTGTCATAAAATAGAAACATACAAGAAAAACATTTATTAACAACAAAACATTAGATTCTCCAAACTTATCATCGGCTCTCAAGACCTCGATGTTAAGAGCCGCCCAAATCCCTTCACTCTCAACTTCTTCCGTTCTTAATTTCGCATGTAGTTGAGTACTTAGTTGGCGAGTCTCCCTTCCATTTCGGATTTATATTTGTTTCGCCATAGCTTACTGTTGAGATCAAATATTTTAAAACTAGAGCATGGGGC
Organism: Clitarchus hookeri; assembly: GCA_002778355.1. Taxonomy (NCBI): domain Eukaryota; kingdom Metazoa; phylum Arthropoda; class Insecta; order Phasmatodea; family Phasmatidae; genus Clitarchus; species Clitarchus hookeri. Next base: position 149,347 of record NQII01005409.1, read on the forward strand.
ATATCTAAACAGATATTTGCAACTCCACAATATTTTGTCAATGACGTTCTTTTAAATCTATAACCGTAATAAAGATTGATATTTTGTCATACTCACATGAGAAAATTCAGACTGAAATCAGTCTGTTCTGGTTTCAGGAATTCTGTATAGTTGTTCTGTATGTAATAAGTAGTATTAAATTTTAATATTAAATCTTAACAATATGTTATAAATATATAATGTTAAACATAACTATGTGGCAAGAATACCCGAACCTTAAAATACTACAAAAAGTTAGATAAGAATCTTAAAACACAACTTTACGCTGGTATGCAATCAACTGCATAACTGATGTATGTTTAGGAGCAGGGTTTGCTTACTTGAAATATTTATACGGCCGTCATTTTGAAAACAGCTATGTGAATCACTTTAATAATTTAATTTTGCATGGCCTACCCTATCGCTATTTGAGTGCAAAATTTGGTAGCAATTAATTGATTTATTCCCTGAATAGAGCATAAAAAATCAATTTTATCATCTCAATTTTCTTACAAAAAGGTGGGTATAAGATGATGTTATGCGTATGTTTGATGCTTTTAATGGATACTGACAACATAAAATGTTTGGCAAACACCACCGTTTTAGAAAATGATTGGCGTATATAACACATGTAAATTTTAATGGCCTGCTGTGGCACTATTTGTGTTCAAAAAGTGGTGGGAATCGGTTAATTGGTCCTCGAGATATGGCATAAAATCTCACGTGGTTCTATCTTCATAAATGACAAAAAAAGCTTACATATTAGAACATTCGATGATTGCTACAGGTACTGTCAATATGTAAGATTTGGTTGAAATTACCTCAGTAGCAAAATTTGGCTATGCCAACGTTGGCCCAACTTTTGACTCTACCGTTGGACCAACGTTGGAATATTACGTAGGTTCAAAGTCGAAATGTCACTCGGGATTACGTTCGCCCAACATGACTTTTACGTTATTTACCAATTGAAATACAACTTTGGCCCAACATAATTGCATGGTTGTGTGCAAACTTATAAGAGTAGTGGTTTTTTCTTCCAGAAAGGCATTCACATAGCCATTTACCTACAGTTGGTAATTTTTGGCGAGCTGTGATATTGCATACATAATGCCAACTAATAAACAACGTTCTGCCAACGTTATTTGCCAGTATTTTAAATAAGACATCGTTTGGGTACAAAAGATGTTGCTTTTAAACAATCAAACGAAATTATTGCATTATTTAATTCGAAATATGGCAATTACATTTTTTCGCATAATGTTGGTGGACCAACAGAAAAATACGCACCTGATACCATTAGTATGTTGACCAACTTGTTACCAACCAAAAACCAACCATATAAAATTACATTCACAAAAGGTTATGGCATTTTCTGATTTAGTGACATCGTTGTCTGGTTGGTGCTAAGTAATATCGTAACATTTTCGTGGTAGCAAATTTGTATTGGCATTTTCCGTTGGACCAACGTTGTATTAATGTGTGTGCTCCAAGCCAACGTATAGCCAACGTTTCCAACCGAGTGCCGACGTTGGGCCGACGTAGGTTGCCGCTGGGAGAGTCTCGCGCATCATGGATTACAAAAGTGGTTCGAATTGTCGATCTCTAACTTGATTACAAAGCATGCATCGATGGTAGACAGATCGGCGCAGACAGTCAGAGGCGCATGCCAGGTTGTGTGTGAAGTACTGCGGCTTTGGTGTGAATTGTTGCTGTAATAATATTACAGAATATATTACATTGTCAGATGTTAGTGGAGTCTCATACACACGTTCTTCATAGTACCCGCAATAAAACAGTCGAGGGGTGTAAAATGAAGTGACGTGCCGGCCACGGAACAGCCCCCTCACCTCTGCCGATACATCGATTCGTACGTGTGGCATCCAGGTGGTCTCGCACATTTCTGTCAAAGTGCGCTTGATCTCCGACGTGTTGCAGCCACATAACCTGTAATGTGTGGAACACGTCACACATGACGCAACAGGTCGAGTACCGAGCACACCGAGAACTACGAAGTGCTGTCACTCGTGCGCACGAAAGTTATTAAATGCGTGGATAATCCACCAATATTGCGTTGCTGGTTAATGCGTGGCGCATCTTAAGAAACTTACAAACAATTTGTACCCAACTCTGTTGCCCGATAGCGGCTAAATCACGCATTTCCGAATATCGATTCCCTCTCGTAATATGTTCAATTTGTTGCACTATATCACATACTGTTCATTGGCGGTGTTATTTATACATCATATGTAATAATCTGATGATGATGCCATCATTGGGTGACGAAAGCTGTCGAATAGATACCAGAATTACGACGTTCCTTACTTTAGAAACGACAAGAAACTTTCTATTCCGTCATTTCCTCTCTCCTCACATAGTTTCCTGGTTATGTATCCTGTCAATTGTAACTCCAGCAAGCAGGAGAAATTTCTGACAGCTACAGACAAGAAGAAGCGGCTGCTGGTAGAAAAAAAAACAGAAAGCTTGGCGTACTGCAAAATACAGTAAGAACGCTTTTGAAGAAGACAGACTGAAAGAAGCTCCATAGATGTAATGTTCTGTGACAGTTCCACGACGGAGCACGTTACCAGTGTAAACCAGCTTTGTGATTTTGCGAGTTCTACACACAGCGCCCCCGATAAGGAGAAGTATGGGGGACATGAACGCCGTAAGATAAAAGTAAAGTCTTTGCCATGGATCGTAATACTAGGGTTCATCGCCTACAGTTAGTTATACGTCCGTCATGGCATTCTACGACAACTAGCGGCTTGTACTACTCCTTTGCGAATAAGCAGAGAGTGAAGCTATACTATCTTTAAACGGAATGAATCTCCTTGGTCCAGCGTTCATTGCGTCCGTCTTTCTGAACTATTACTTGAGTCTGTACTCAGTGCATACAACTCATTGGAACATCCATGAACTTAAAATGAGGAAGATTGGTTTTAATCGTCTCCCACGTCTCAAATATTTCTCCATGGTTTATAGCGTACTATAAAAATCAGGTAATCATTCCGTGATATGAGGTTTGTTTACATTTAGTAATTACGGATACAAAATGCTGTAAAAAAAATTTAAGTTTTACTGGAGTACAACCTATGTTATAACGTGATCAAATGAAGACTTCTTACCTTAAAATTGTTGTAACTATTTATTTAAACATTGAGATAACAATCTTATTAGAAGTAGAAAAGTTTTCACAGTACCAGCGACGAAAATAATTTTCAAAGCTTGTAGCTAAAACTGGTTACTGCGCAGCCGAGACAAGCAGAGCGCTACCCCATTTTCCTTTTACGGGAACACCAAAACGCTACTTGTGCAGGGTCTGAAAGTCGTACTGTATAGGAACTGAAGAAATCTGACGATTAATTACTAAAATAGTTTTATTCTCCACTCAAGATTAGTCGCGGGATTTTATTTACATGCCGACTTAGTTCTACCGCTTTTACTAGTTATTCAAATGGAAAGAAAATTTCATGGCAGCCACAAAACATTCTGCGGAAGTTAACAATTCCAAATTTTTTTAAGGTGAGCACAACTAGTTTTGCAGTTACCATTTAAATGTTTACTAGTGATTACTAAAATAAGTGTTTATTTTGTTGGGTTGAGTGCATAGATTTGGGCGGCTCTTAAAAACGAGGTCTTGAGAGCCGATGAGGGAGAAATGAGGTGAGAATGAAGCAGCGCTGGAAGGCAAGGGCGGGGTAAACGGGAGATTCCCCGAGAAAATCCGCCGACCACTGGCGTCGTCCTACACGATACCCACTTGCGAAAATTCAGAAGTGACCCAGCCGGGGATTGAACCTGGTTTGATTTTGATGAGAGGAAAGCAGTCTACCTGCTAAGCCCCTGCAGCCCTGTTCATGATGTGTTTCCTAAAAAAAAAAAAAAAATTGGGGGTAACCATAAAATAAGTTTGTGTAACCACAAAACATCTGCTGTGATGATGTCGCATCGAACAACGTACAGCTGTTAAGAGAAGTACGTCCTGCTATTTTTGTTGTACGTGAAACTACGTGAGAGCCGCTGGCAACGTCGGGGACGTCGACCATACCTGGGTGTGTGTGGCGCCCCGCTGTACCGCTCCGACTAGAGCAAACGCTGTCAGCTTTCTAGGCGATGGCTGCCTTGCTCGTGTCTCGTCTTCGGGTCGCTCACCACCTCCCCCCTGTCTTCGAGACCTTCTAGGGGCATGCGTGCAATATGTGACGTCACCCATGAGTGCCTCATGCATTTATTACGTATTTTAAAACATTCTAGAGAACGGCGCGGAATAAATAAAAGTAATCGCTTCATGCCTCCCACCAAGGCGAACCATGTGCAATCCCCGGCCGGGCAACTTTGGAGTTTCGCAAGTGAGAATCGTGCCGGACGATGCCGCTGGTCGGCGGGTTTTTTCCGGGATCTCCCGTTTCCCCAACCCTTTCATTCTGGCGCTGCTCCATTCTCACATCATTTCACCTTCATCGGCTCTCAAGAACTTGCAGTTAAAAGCCGCTCAAATCTCTCAACTCAATTCAACTCAACTCCTGCCTTTTGGGGCACCGAAACAGAGAGGGTCTCAGATAGGCTGAGAACTCTGTTTCGTCAAGGGGGGAGGATGGATGTACCCGCGATGTTATAAGCAAAATATATGTATCTTTCCTACAGGGATATCTAATGTATCATTTAAATTTGCAATTTTAATATGTAAATTGCCCTTTGCTTTAGTGGGGTTTTTGTATATAATATTTTAAGATATGTTTTCTACCTCTTCGGTGACCACCATGGTCAGTTATACTTGTATTTAAAAATGTTGTTATTTTATTGGGAAAGTTTAAATACTTTGTCCCAAAATATAATATGCAAAAGGTAATCGATGTTTGCAGCTTTCACAAACCCTACCTCTTTATTACTTTTAGGCCACTAACAGAAGAGGGGAGGGGGTGTCACTGCTTTTGAAATTTTTTTGCACTAAATGAAAGGAGAGACGGAGAACCATAAGATACCGGCCAGCACACTACGAATATAATTTATATAAAAATTTTTAATTTTTTTTTTCAGTGTGGAATACACTACGAACAGTCGTTAACAGACAAGTACTTTGGTCGGCCTGGTAGTAGATGTTTTATTGCACTTCGCTATGAAAGAAGGTGATTTGTAGACTTTTATAAAATACAATAGGGTCAATTTCAGAAGGCAACTCCCAAAAGCTTGTTGTGGGTGGTTGTAAATAATGAAATACAAGTATTCATAAAATGTGTATTTTGGAAATATTACTTAGTAAATCATAATTAAAAAATAATCTTTGATATAATTATGTACTTAGTTATATTCCTGTTGAAAATGGCATCTGTTTTTTATTATTCAAAGTGTGATTTTATTACGTTATTGTATTTCTTAATATGTTTGTTCAGTAGTTCTTACAAAAACATTTGCAGAAGGTTAACCAAAGTGATTATTTGCTGTGGAAAATACTTGCCATTTTCAAAAGATGGGGAAAATACAAGTAAAGAAATAGAATCACTGAGTACCAATGAGACCGAAGATCATCTCGAACTACAGTTGTGACATAAATTAAGAATGTTGTTTGAGTTACATAAAAGCCTGCATAAAGTTGATGCTCCGACCGTATATGGCAATGCTGAAGATGATTACATCACTGGGGCATTTCAAGTTCTCATTTCTGACTATGCTGTTCGGCTTACGCCATCCCGCGATTTCTACAAGGGAAATCAAGAATTCAGTCACAGCCGTGCTGAGGAGTGGCGGTGCACCATCCCGCTGCAAACGCAAACTAACACGCCGTGCTGATAACGGCACATCTTCCAAAAAGAGTGGCAAGTTGGTTTCCAGAAATTGTCTGTAGTAGTTAGCGTTGAGATTGCCATGTACGAAAAGTGGTCCAACGAGATGATTGCCACGCACACCACACCCCACATTCACTGAAAACCGTTCTTGGAAATTCGCGTTTATTGTATTTCCGTCGCCGTAACTCTGAAACAGAGCTTCATAGCCTACATGTGCATATGACTTTATTTTGTTGCTAATGACCCATAGAACAAGCTCGCTAAGTTTGTAGTATTCGTCGCTGAATATCCCGTATTCTTTACATAGCTAAATATTGGATTTGTTAATGTTATACAAATAATTATGATGAAATGTTACCTAACTTATTTGCTTATTAACTCGTTATCTAAGTACGGCATTTTATATTATGTTCTTGTATACACTCAAAGAATACTTTGTGACTGCACACAAAGNGCATTTTATATTATGTTCTTGTATACACTCAAAGAATACTTTGTGACTGCACACAAAGTTTTGTTTTTAGTGTCTGCATTAACATGTGTGTATATAATAACACCTTATTAATTTTCCAAATTAAACTTTTGTTAGTGTTTTCTAAAATTTAATAATTTCTCTATAACCTTTAACAGAATTCGTTGTTATGAAATTTTAACAAACAGAAACTCACTATAATGAAGAAGATGTAATATAATTTTGACTTTTTCTAGCTGTTCCGCATTACGTCTACTTGTATGTTACAAAAACAGGCAACTGCACAATTAGATCATTGGTGTTTTTCCACATTTCTGCTGAAAATCCGGAAGCCTATNTTGTTAATTTTATACAAATAATTATGACGAAATGTTACCTAACTTATTTGCTTATTAACTCGTTATCTAAGTACGCCATTTTATATTATGTTCTTGTATACACTCAAAGAATACTTTGTGACTGCACACAAAGTTTTGTTTTTAGTGTCTGCATTAACATGTGTGTATATAATAACACCTTATTAATTTTCCAAAATTAAACTTTTGTTAGTGTTTTCTAAAATTTAATAATTTCTCTATAACCTTTAACAGAATTCGTTGTTATGAAATTTTAACAAACAGAAACTCACTATAATGAAGAAGATGTAATATAATTTTGAGTTTTTCTAGCTGTTCCGCATTACGTCTACTTGTTTGTTACAAAAACAGGCAACTGCACAATTAGATCATTGGTGTTTTTCCACATTTCTGCTGAAAATCCGGAAGCCTATTTCGGAGACATGCACATACGACGAAAATCAGTCTAACTCATCCTTAGTCTACGGTCTTAGTCACCAAACTGCTAAACACTAGGCATCGCCTAGAAGACTAAACCATTAACAAGTCTGGAAATAAGACGACCTAAATGTGTAGAAGTAGTCCAGCAGGTTAAAACGATTCTCATTTCAGCAGTAGTACACCAACAAACACAGGTAGCCCCAGTGTAGTTTCATAGACGACTATGAAATGTAATTTACAGCTATACGAGTTGTTGAAAATTATGTATTTCTTGATATGGATTTGAACGACCGCTATTATCATATTTTATATCCTTATCTAAATTCTTATAGGAGTGGCGATTTTCAAACCTATTATTCCTTCAGTCCAGATTTTAATATAACTGATTCGTAGCGTTTTAAATCCAGTATTATCAGGTCAGTTGAATAACAAAAAACTGGAATTCAGTATTTCTCTCATACAAACTCATCCATTTCCCCGTATAGCTCAAACGCTCGTACACGCAGACAGAAATGGAACTCAATTTTTTTTTACGTGGAGATAATGTTTACAATTGGAAGAGAGAGTGACGGGAATGGAAGGTTATCCGCTATCGTTAATTCCTTCGCTCGCTGCCAGGTCCGCTCTGACGTCCAGCACACAGGCAACACGGTGCTGAATATTACATGTAACGCACGGCACTTTCTCCTCTCGTTTTGTATAATCCCCCCAAAGCGAGGGTTTTGCAACTCGGCGAGTGCGCGGTGCCAAGCATTTTGTATGGAGAGCCCTCACTGTGCAGCACATATTACACTCAAAATATTACTTTGGTAATTTATTTTGGTGGAGGGGGTGGGGTTAGAGTGCGCGTGTGGGTTTACCTCAGCAACATCTAGATATACACTGTACGTTGTGCATAGCCTCAGTTTTATAAATCTTGTAGCCAGAGCGAATGGTAGCGGGCGACTATATTTCAACATCTGACCAAGGAATGGTTGATTACCAAACTACACTGAAGAGCCAAAAAAACTTGTACACCTGCCTAATATCGTGTAGGGCCCCCGTGAGCACGCAGAAGTGCCGCAAGACGACGTGGCATGGACTCGACTAATGTCTGAAGGTATGCAGGAGACAATTTGCACCATAANCGTGAGCACGCAGAAGTGCCGCAAGACGACGTGGCATGGACTCGACTAATGTCTGAAGGTATGCAGGAGGCAATTTGCACCATGAATCCAGCAGGGCAGTCCACAAATCCATAGGAGTGCGAGGCGGTGGAGATCTCTTCTGAACAGCACGTTGCAAGGAATTCCAGATATGCTCAATAATGTTCATGTCTGGTGATTTAGGTGGCCAATGGAAGTGTCTAAAGTCAGAAGAGTGTTCCTGGAGCCACTCGGTAGCAACTCTCGATTTGTGGGGTGTCACATTGTCCAGCTGGAATTGTCTATGTCCAACGGAATGCACAATGGACATGAATGGGTGCTGGTCACCGCCCGATACAATTGGAAAAGAGACTCGTCAGACCAGGCAACGTGTTTCCAGTCATCAACAGTCCAATGGTGGCGTTGGCGGGCCCAGGCGAGGCGTAAAGCTTTGTGTCGTGCAGTCAACATCGGTACACGAGTGGGCCTTCGACTCCGAAAGCCCATATAAATGATGGTCCGTTGAATAGTTCGCACGCTGACACTTGTTGATGCCCCAGCATTGAAATATACGCCAATTTGAGAAAGGGTTGCATGTCTGTCACGTTTAATGATTCTCGTCAGTCGTCGTTTGTCCCGTTCGTTAACGGTCTGTTTCCGGCCACAGCGATGTTGAAGATTTGATGTTTTACCGGATTCCCGATATTCACGGTACACTCGTAAAATGTTCATAAGCTAAAATCCAAATTTTATCGCTACCTCGGAGATGCTATGTCCCATATCTCGTGCGCCGACTATAACACCACGTTCAAACTCAATTAAACCTTGATAACCTGCCATTGTAGCAGCAGTAACCGTTCTAGCAACATTGGCAGACGCTTTTTTTCTTATATAGACGCTGCCGACCACATCGCGTTACTATGATTGGTTCCATTCCTCTGTTATTTGCATACGCACGCCTTTACCAGTTTTTTTGGTTCTCCAGTGTATTTCTGGAAGGGAGTACGTCAAGTTATATGGACATATCTCTTTTTACTTCTAAAACCATAGCCATAAATATAATGTTAATAGTACTCATACATCCACGCAAACTGTGAAGGAAATGTTTTTCTCGAATCGTTTCTGTTTCTTCAAAGGACGTGCCATAACACGTATATTGAGCTAGGTAATAATAGGTGTACAAGTTATTATATTTTTAGTTTAAATTTCCTGAAACCAGTCTAGGATGTTATCTAAATAAGCGTTTCTGCAGTTTAGTACAGTAACTTAAAAGAACCTATTGTAGAATTAGAATGTTTTTAAATAACTTATATATATATAAATATGTAAACACGCCAATCTGCACTTTTTTTACTCCAGGAACGTATGCACAGTACGGACATTGGGAGTGCGTCATTTGGCCTACAATTATTTGGCCTAAACAGCTTCAGAACTATTACTTGGCCTAAAATAATTAGGCTTAAAGCCACTTGGCTTAAAATTATTTAGCCTTAAGTCACCTGGTCTAAAATTATCTAACCTAAAGTCACCTAGCCTATAATTATTTGACCTATAGTCACTTGGCCTAAAATTATTTTGCCTTAAATCCCGTGTCCTAAAATTATTTGTCATAAAGTCACTTGGCCTAAAATGATTTGTCTTAAAGTCACTTGGTCTAAAATTATTTAGCCTAAAGTCACTTAGCCTAAAATTATTTGGCCTAAAGTCACTTAGCCTAAAATTACTTCGTCTAAAGTCATTTGGTCTAAAACTACTGAGCCTAAAGTCATGTGGCCTAAATTTATTTAACGCAAAGTTTCCAATTCTAACTTGGCCTAAAATCACTTCGTCTAAAATTATTTGGCCTAAAGTCACTTAGTCTAGAATTATTTGGCCTAAAAATATCNATTATTTGGCCTAAAGTCACTTAGCCTAAAATTACTTCGTCTAAAGTCATTTGGTCTAAAACTACTGAGCCTAAAATCATGTGGCCTAAATTTATTTAACGCAAAGTTTCCAATTCTAAGTTGGCCTAAAATCACTTCGTCTAAAATTATTTGGCCTAAAGTCACTTAGTCTAGAATTATTTGGCCTAAAAATATCTTATTTAAATAAAAACCTCAGTAGGAGTATTTGTAGGTTAGTTGCTTTCATCGAAGCTAGATGGCACTCCTAACGAGCAATGTGTCATTATTTAATCAGTCAACGAAAGGCAGTACCTTTAGAAAACTAGATAATATTTTTAAGACGAGATGTTTAAAATTTTTGTGAATGTGGTTTATTGACAGACAGGATTCTGTTAATATATGTTTATATTTGTAGTTACATCTCTTTTGATTGTAAATTAATGAATGTGCTGGGTAACCACCACTGATTTTAATGAAAGTATTGCACCTTATAATGTTTGCGAGTTAAAAGTTTTTGTCATAAAAAGGCATTAAATTAGGTACGACTCGAAATTCTGATAGTATTGTTACATTAATGCTCTTCATCGTAGTTATTCCAAAACATTTGTAATTCTAGAATTGTATAAAAACTTCCCGCACTTAATTATATGGTTCTCTAGATTGAAAATTTGGATGTCTAATTTGTGCCGCAATAATGCAGTAGAGAATAACAGTAAAAAATTGTACATGCACTTGCCTATGGGGCCTGCTAAACCACAACATAATGACATGAAACGGCTGCCTGGTAGCAGTACTATCATTAGAAGAATTGAAAAGTTTATATTTTTATGCCATGTTCTATGCCGGCCAATCACAAGTTTCCAATTACGGAAGCAACGATAAACGAAGTTGTGGTATAAGAGTATTTAAATAAACTTCATAGTTGCTTACATTTCTGAATTCCGTTTATTTCCACAAACATGTGTGTCGGTGCTACGTTTGTATTATGAAGATGATAACGATTTGTTGTAAGTTTCGTATGTTAAGCTCTTGCCAGTTTTAAACAACCCGAATAGCTGTTATAAAAATTAAAGATGTACGATGATTACAGAGGATTTGTTTGCTTTTTTATCGCGATCACTGTTAATGTCCACGTGTGCACAGAAATAATACCTGGAGGTGGGGTGAGGAGAATATTATGTTTTCACATATAAACATTAAATACAAACGTCTTTATTACATAATGTTAGCAACACACCGTTCTTAAATAGCCGCGAAAACTGTAAAGCCTGTAATAAATAACTTTAAAGTAATTTTTTTGGGATAACTTTTTACAATTTTTCCAGGTAACTTGTAAAATAAAAGTTACTTTTACGTATCTTTCGCTTCACAATAATTTCGTCTCGCAGGGAGAATAGCTGAAGTATATGGAACATCATGAATCACGAGTTAAAGANTTTCGCTTCACAATAATTTCGTCTCGCAGGGAGAATAGCTGAAGTATATGGAACATCATGAATCACGAGTTAAAGAAGCAGGAGGTTCTCTCTTGACGTCGGTCCATATTCCTAGAAATAGCACCGTTCCCTTCGCTGTCATCTGCCCTGTCCTCTTCCCATTATTTTTTTCCTTGCCATGTGAAACCTGAAACTTGAAACGCTGAGGACAGTGAAGAAAACTGTTTGCTATTTCCTTAACTTAAAGATTATTTCTTTTGGTAGTAAATAAAGGACCACAATGCGAAAGTTTAAGTAAATATTTACTATACGTTAACAAACATTTATTTAAAACGAAGGCATCTTCACCTAACATGAGGAAACAACTGAATGTAAGAAAATGCCCATATTGCGCGCGTGTGTGCATTTATGCATTATATGCACAGAACAAGGCGGTGTTTGAATTAACGGATTTAGTAAATTAAATTGTTATGTACTTTAATTAAAAATTTTCTTGCAAAATACTACCGCTACACA
>NQII01005410.1:0-57343 GCA_002778355.1 Clitarchus hookeri
CGGCCATCCTGACTGGTTTCCCGCGATTTCCTGAAATCACTCCAGGCGAAAACTGGGATGGTTCCTTACTACAGGCCATGGCCGATTCCTACACGTTCCTGCTCCTCTGAGCAACTTGCTTCGTCTCTAATGACCTCGCTGTCGCAGAGACGTTAAGCCCTACCTACTTATCTATAGGGCCAGAGGCGGGGTACAAATGACCGAAAAGACAATTTGTTTCAATACATGTAGTTTGTGTGTGTATACTAATATCTTTTAGACATGCAGATATTCACACTCAAAAACGTCCAACATCCCACCCCTCTAAAAATTATGTGACGTCTACAGGATTGATGTGCAGAATCTATAGACTATACGTACTTCCAGATACCATAATTCGATATTCGCAACTAGATTGGACGTGTTCCAGTATAGTTGTCACCAAGTACTTATGTTGTACGGCTAAGCACGCCCGAAGAGGTATTAACAATGCAAAATAATCTTAACCCAGCGTTATACTTTATCACTTGGCTACACTAAAATAACTGGATTACAGAATTCGAACCAACATCTTGAACGGGCGTCTGCAGCTTTACCAGACCCATCTAAAGTTCTGTAGAGGACTTAAAAACAAGAAGGCCGAGTTGNCTAAAGTTCTGTAGAGGACTTAAAAACAAGAAGGCCGAGTTGAGGGTGGGGGGTCAGTTCCTGAAAAATTGATAAGGCAATGAGGTTAAAGGTCCGAAAACTGTTTGGAACCCCACGGTGCATCCTAAGCGATTAAGCAGTGTAGTGGTTTACTACTGCCTTCTGCAATATGGTGGTGAGCCAACCACTTGAACAATTACAGATATCTGTCGTTAATTAATTAGTGCAACTGGTGAAAGGCAACAAAGCTATCATCTTCACCGTGGAGGCGGTCAGCCAGGTAATACGGGCCCAAATAACAAAAGACAAACAGCCGTCGAATGAAGTTTACGTTCAACCTCCAGGAGTACAGGTGGTGGTAAGGAAAGAACCAGCTATTGTCCAGAANAGCCGTCGAATGAAGTTTACGTTCAACCTCCAGGAGTACAGGTGGTGGTAAGGAAAGAACCAGCTATTGTCCAGAAAGAAAATACCGAACCTTCAGGTGAACGTTGACCCGCATGCGGATTTCGATCTGGAATGTATTCTTGAAGGGATGATGCTGCGATTCACCGGCTTGCTGTTGAGGTACGCCAGACAAGCAGTTTAAAGTAGGCCTACTGCAGGATAAGTGTGACAAAACTGTAGTGTGTTCTGCGTCGCTCTGTTGCGCACACTACGGCTAAAGATGCCTGGGCTTCCCGATTATAGACGACTCCGCCGAACCACTGTTACCAACTTTCGTGTTCAAGAAATGAGCACTGTGTTACTGAGCACCTATCCCGACTCCTCACCACGTAAGAGTGACGCGATACAGATTATAGCCTCACAGGACTCTTGTATAAAATTTGCGTGTAGTCCTGTTTTCTTTCTCGGGAAATGAAACTTGGGCTCCCGTCTACACGGCGCTTGAACTGCGTTGCAATGTGGTTGAAATACAAGTTTTCCTACGGAGCTGTTAAACGTGCGTCCAATGTGCTGATCTACGAAAAGAACACACTTCAGACGAGAGCTGTTGAGTGCTTTCAAAATTTCATGCACATTAGAAACACTATGGAGTACCCCAAAAAGTCTAAAAATTGTTTTTCCAAAGTGCCGTATCTCAGAATATACGCGTCCAATACCTTCCTGCAGACTTTTAACCAATAAAATAATAGGGTCACAACAAAGTCTCGTAGGTACACGCAGTGTGACGAGAACACTGCACGGCAATTCACAGCCTTGCGTTTAACGGCGATGGCTCACTTGATGCGCGCGGCAGTGTCGCTCTTATCACTCCCGCGCTTCTCTACCTCAAGCGCGGAAAACAGACTCTAGGTAGGCGGGAGCCTTAAGGAGAGCGATACTCCACTGATCCACCAGATGCTAAACCTGTGATCGAAAGGAAACTAGGTCACTGCACCGCCACCTTCACCCTTTCCCATTTCTCCCACCCCCTCCCTCTTATCCCATCAATTATTATTCCCAGCACAGTTAGCCCCGCCATTCATGACTTCTGCCTGCGGAGAAAGTACAACACGAAGATCCGAACATCCCAACACTTCCACGCTCCCCCCCCCCTTTTCCAAGCATCGTTTTCCAATTTCGCGACTTAATTGAAGGTGCGTCACTTTCCCGCCTTCGGGCCGTCCCTCTCCAACTGTCAGCCAATTCCGGCGGCGCTCGCCGCTAGCGGAAGTTGGGTTATCGGTACTGGTTCAAGTTACAAGGCCAGAACCGAGCGAGGTGGCGCAGTGATTCAACTTTGAATTCGCATTCGGTAGTACCTGGGTTAGAATCTGGGTCCGGCCATCCTGACTGGTTTCCCGCGATTTCCTGAAATCACTCCAGGCGAAAACTGGGATGGTTCCTTACTACAGGTCATGGCCGATTCCTACACGTTCCTGCTCCTCTGAGCAACTTGCTTCGTCTCTAATGACCTCGCTGTCGCAGAGACGTTAAGCCCTACCTACTTATCTATAGGGCCAGAGGCGGGGTACAAATGACCGAAAAGACAATTTGTTTCAATACATGTAGTTTTTGTGTGTATACTAATATCTTTTAGACATGCAGATATTCACACTCAAAAACGTCCAACATCCCACCCCTCTAAAAAATACCTTTAAAAATTATGTGGCGTCTACAGGATTGATGTGCAGAATCTACAGACTATACGTACTTCCAGATACCATAATTCGATATTCGCGACTAGATTGAACGTGTTCCAGTATAGTTGTCACCAAGTACTTATGTTTGGCTAAGCACGCCCGAAGAGGTATTAACAATGCAAAATAATCTTAACCCAGCGTTATCCTTTATCACTTGGCTACACTAAAATAACTGGATTACAGAATTCGAACCAACATCTTGAACGGGCGTCTGCAGCTTTACCAGACCCATATAAAGTTCTGTAGAGCACGTAAAAAAAAAGGAGGCCGAGTTTGGGGTGGAGGTCAGTTCCTGAAAAATTGATAAGGTAATGAGGTTAAAGGTCCGATAACTGTTTGGAACCCCACGGTGCATCCTAAGCGATTAAGCAGTGTGGTGGTTTACTACTACCTTCTGAAATAAGGTGGTGAGCCAACCACTTTAACAATTACAGATATCTGTCGTTAATTAATTAGTGCCACTGGTGAAAGGCAACAAAGCTATCATCTTCACCGTGGAGGCGGTAAGCCAGGCAATACGGGCCCAAATAACAAAAGAAAGAGCCGTCGAATGAAGTTTACGTTCAACCTCCAGGAGTACAGGTGGTGGTAAGGAAAGAACCAGCTATTGTCCAGAAAGAAAATACCGAACCTTCAGGTGAACGTTGACCCGCATGCGGATTTCGATCTGGAATGTATTCTTGAAGGGATGATGCTGCGATTCACCGGCTTGCTGTTGAGGTACGCCAATCCAGACTACCGCTCACTTATTGTCGCTTACGCTGGACCTTTGTGAATCACCAGGAAAATCTTAGGTCCGATATTAGTTTCGGCTTGCTTCAGTTTGGAGAGTTACACTGGATGCTAAAATCTTCAACGTATTACGATACTTATTTTAGTCTTTTGCACACTTTTCCAACGCCAAGGGCTGATTGGAGGGGAAGGGGGCCTCCACTTGAAACAATGGATGGTCCATTCTTGAATTATTTAAAGTGATGGAGTGGGTAGATGAGCAAAAAAAGGGAGGGGTTGACGCTACCATTAGGTCTGAAGGTATCTAATACCCCCGGTGAAAATATTCGAATTTTAACTTTAATAGTGGCTTTTTAATTTTACCCTGGGATTCTGGAAATCAAGGTACTCCCAGTCTTAGTTTACAAATTAGCCATTCTTCTATGCATCACTTACCCGACTGCTTTTCATTTCACTCCTGTGGATCGTGTCAGTTACTTACCTCTGCCAAGGGGTATGTGGCTGCTGTAATCCAGCTCAGCTGGTCTATCAAAGCAGAGCGGTTAACAAGTGATATTTCAGAATGCAATCTCAACCTCTACACGTTTGACATGCGCTTCTGCCGTACGATTGGCGCACGCTTTTCAAATGCAGCTGCGAATAAAAAAACAGGGTTTCATTCGAAGAGCGTGAAAATTCAGTTTATACCCGAAATAAAACAACCTTACCTTACCAACAAAGAGATGAAAATAATAAAACAAATCGTAAAAGTGGAAATTTTCGTTTTTTTGTTGCACGTAAGTGGCTGTGCCCTAATAAAACATAATTTATGATTAAAGGCATACTTTTATTGCGATTTTAAGTGTTTCCATAGCATGCCTGGTATAGAAAAATTTTTGAAATAGCCAATTGTGTTCTCAACGTCAGAACTGTAGGTCTACCCTCACCGCGAAGTCTGACACGCCGGTCTTTGGTAGCAAGGTAAAGGGGTTCCGGTTTCGAATTCCAAACAACCTGGGGGATCAGATTACTGTGGAATGTTCTCTCCTTTCTCCCCGTCTAAACCCCTGGTATGGTCTGGGCTGGAAGGATGGAGGACTGTGCAAAACGTGTCGTGTTTCACGCTCTGTTCGAAAACTGCGCATACATTCCTTAGTAAACATTCAGAGATAAAACGTTCGAACATTGACTGAGGACGAATATTTCGCCACCGTTAGAGATCAAAGTTCCTATGTTTAATATCCGTTTAGCACGAGTCAATTGTCCATGGCAAGGGTTGAAAAACTCTCCTCCTCACTCTTATAAAGACATTCACAACATTTTAAAAAAATTGCTGGGAAATGTACGTAGGACACAAAAAAATTAATGTTAAATTAAAAAAAGTTAACTTCTAATTATTTTAACGTATAATACAGCTAAGCGATGAACGGTAGAAGTTCTTTGTTCTGGTTACGTACTTCGTGATCTCTCAACTACTTTTAGTACAGTTTCATTAAAACTTTTCAAATCGTTTCAGTAATGTTTGTAAGTCNCGCTGGACCTTTGTGAATCACCAGGAAAATCTTAGGTCCGATATTAGTTTCGGCTTGCTTCAGTTTGGAGAATTACACTGGATGCTAAAATCTTAAACGTATTACGATACTTATTTTAGTCTTTTGCACACTTTTCCAACGCCAAGGGCAGATTGGAGGGGAAGGGGGCCTCCACTTGAAACAATGGATGGTCCATTCTTGAATTATTTAAAGTGATGGAGTGGGTAGATGAGCAAAAAAAGGGAGGGGTTGACGCTACCATTAGGTCTGAAGGTATCTAATACCCCCGGTGAAAATATTCGAATTTTAACTTTAATAGTGGCTTTTTAATTTTACCCTGGGATTCTGGAAATCAAGGTACTCCCAGTCTTAGTTTACAAATTAGCCACTTTTCTNTTAATAGTGGCTTTTTAATTTTACCCTGGGATTCTGGAAATCAAGGTACTCCCAGTCTTAGTTTACAAATTAGCCACTTTTCTTCTTTGCATCACTTACCCGACTGCTTTTCACCTCACTCCTGCGGATCCTGTCAGTTACTTACCTCTGGCAAGCGGTATGTGGCTGCTGTAATCCAGCTCAGCTGGATTATCAAAGCAGAGCGGTTAACAAGTGATATTTCAGAATGCAATCTCAACCTCCACACGTTTGACATGCGCCTCTGCCGTACGATTGGCGCACGCTTTTCAAATGCAGCTGCGAATAAAAAACAGGGTTTCATTCGAAGAGCGTGAAAATTCAGTCTATACCCGAAATAAAACCTTACCTTACCAACAAAGAGATGAAAATAATAAAACAAATCGTAAAAGTGGAAATTTTCGGTTTTTTTGTTGCACGTAAGTGGCTGTGCCGTAATAAAACAATTTATGATAATCTAAGGCATACTTTTATTGCGATTTTAAGTGTTTCCATAGCATGCCTGGTATAGAAAAATCTTTGAAATAGCCAATTGTGTTCTCAACGTCAGAACTGCAGGTCTGCGAAGTCTGACACGCCGGGATTTGGTAGCAAGGTAAAGGGATTCCGGTTTCGAATTCCAAACAACCTGGGGGATCAGATTACTGTGGAATGTTCTCTCCCCTCTCCCCATCTAAACCCCTGGTATGGTCTGGGCTGGAAGGATGGAGGACTGTGCAAAACGCGTCGTGTTTCACGCTCTGTTCGAAAACTGCGCATACATTCCTTAGTAAANCCTTAGTGAACATTCAGAGATAAAACGTTCAAACATTGCCTGAGGACGAATATTTCGCCACCGTTAGAGATCAAAGTTCCTATGTTTAATATCCATTTAGCACGAGTCAGTTGTCCATGGGAAGGGTTAAAAAAAACTCCCCCACGCGCTTAAAAAGACATTCACAACATTAAAAAAAAACTGCTGGGAAATGTACTCAGGACAAAACAACATAATGTTAAATTTAATAAAGTTAACGTCTAATTATTTTAACGTATAATACAGTTAAACGATGAACGGTAGAAGTTCTTTGTTCTGGCTACGTACTTCGTGATCTCTCAACCATTTTTAGTAGTTTCATTAAAACTTTTCAAATCGTTTCAGTAATGTTTGTAAGTCATGTGAGTGGGTGGAGGGAGAGGGGATTATGTTCAATAGTCACTCATATGCGTCAGCAGCAGTCTTAGATCAGGACCGCCCAGGATATTTAGAGCCTGGGACAAATCACCCCATTTATCTCATTATCCCTCCCCCCTTCCCAAATGGGCCATCAACACTCAGAACAAAAACCACTTCTGTAACAAAATGAAGTCTTAAGATTTTCAACATAAGTAATTTACAAAATTACAATATTCAGGCCAGGTCGCAGATAAGCAAATGTATTGTTAAAATTTTTATTTATTTTTGACTAAAATGCATTTCCGGAGGGGAATTTTCGAATGATAAAGGCTCGTAGGTATTGAAGCGTTTTCAAGTTCCGTTCTGCCCTGAATGTGTACAAACTAGAAATTTTCTTCATATGAACGCCTGTGCACACTTTCCACAAAAGTTCACTATTTCCATGCTACGTAATCACGTGTTCGTCACTAACAATGACAGAGGTCATTGCAAGAACAAAATGACTAATTAAAATAACTTTCTTGTTTCCTGAATGCAAAAAAAAAAAGTGCGATGAGCCTGGATAGAATTAGTGTACCTGTAAATGTGCAATTAGTGCCGCTTAAATGTACACTGATTTTGGCCCAGTAGTCAAGACGTGCATCTGGTGGGCCAAGAGTTGTGGGTTCGATTTCAGTCTAAATAGAGGTAAAGAACTGCGGCAGGATCATCTGGTCTGGGACACCCTAGGTGCAGTACAGCGAATTTCACGCCTGCGACCTTTACGTAGGGTCACGACACTGGCGCAGCTCCACATCAAGTGTCCATTACTATGCAGAACACCAGCATCTTCGGCAGTTACCACAGTTCATTCTTTATTAGGTATCGAGACTGACTGATTTTCTTGACCATCACCGATGGTACAAGAACACGTCTGGACAACATAGCGAAACTTCTAACATCGCCCCTTTTCATTTCATGCCTCGTAAAATACACTGATCTTCCCAATCCCTACGTAAATTTATATCATACGTTATCTCCCCCCCCCCCNAGTAAACACAGATACATTTTTCTGTAACAAAATTAAGTTGACACAAATGAAGTACTAAGATTCAAAACTTAAGTAATTTTGACACGAAGTTACAACATTCAGGCTGGGTCAATGCTTTCTCTGAACAAAAGGCAAACACCGTTCTCACCATCCAGGTAATTCATCTAGTCTCCACTCATTTTGCATTTTAAATTTACGAACTATAGTGTACATTTGTGTGTGTCTTGGCCAATGAAGGAAATACGTCAAACTACTAATTAACATCTTGCTTAGCCGCTCGTTAACTGGGGCCCAGTTTAGAATCTACGTATTTGGAAATAGGTTTTGGGCGGGCCTCAGTACAGCGGAACAAAGANCCCCACCATGAGGTAGTAAACACAGATACATTTTTCTGTAACAAAATGAAGTTGATACAAGTGAAGTACTAAGATTCAAAACTGAAGTAATTTTGACACAAAGTTACAACATTCAGGCCGGATCAATGCTTTCTCTGAACCAAAGGCAAATACTGTTCTCACCATCCAGGTAATTCATCTAGTCTCCACTCATTTTACATTTTAAATTTACGAACTATAGTGTACATTTGTGTGTCTTTGCCGATGAAGGAAATACGTCAAACTACTAATTTTCATCTTGCTTAGCCGCTCGTTAACTGGGGCCCAGTTTAGAATCTACGTATTTGCTACTAGGTTTTGGGCGGGCCTCAGTACAGCGGAACAAAGATTGCAGTTCCTTTGCTGTTGTGCAGAAACATTAAGAGAATCTTATGTACTTGAGCAATTTCCCTCTCCCCCAAGAGTGAGCGAGTGAAAATATTTGGGCGGCTCTTAACAGCGAGGTCTTGAGAGCCGATGAGTGTGATTGACGTGAGTATGGAGCAGTGCCGGAATGAAAGGGCGGGGAAACGGGAGATCTCCGAGAAAACCCACCAACCAGCGGCATCGTCCGACACAATTACAACATGCGAAAATCAACTAGTGCTCTCCCCCGAAATGAGTAAGAAATAGTGCTGGGAAAAAATCTCCGTTAACTTTTAGTATAGGCTCTTCACGGTTAAGACTTTTGAAAAATGTTACTACTCCTATCTTATAAATTTCGAGTATAAAAGAATACCCCAACTTTGAAAGTCTATAATATCAAAAACAAACAACCTACATCCTTCACTGACCAATCAAAATTAACCGTAGAACCGTGAAGTTTGTTTACTATACATTCATAAATGTTCAATGTGACCACCACGAGCGGCCCGAACGACATCTACGCGATAATCAAACACGTTCCACGTTCTTGTCGGCATGTATGGTGTTACGGTTTGGATAGCGTTCGTAACTCTCGGTTTGAGGAGGTAGCGAGTTCGCCGAGTTCGCATTAGACACGTCAATGTCAATGGGAAGGTCTGATGTTTCCTTTATGGTGCGCCACCCCATTGGCACCTAGCTGTTCGCGGACACCTGAACGAGACGTTGCCGCAACGCTGGATTGGTCGAAGAGCAGCTGGTGACCAGGCTCTTCATCACTGGCCCCCAAGAAGCCCGGATCTCACCCCGTGAGATTTTTTTCGATTGGGGGTACATAGAGGATAAAGTGTTACATCCACCATTGCCGGCTAACATTGACGACCTCAAAACGAGAATTACGGACGCCATCCAAACCGTAACACCGGACATGCTGACAAGAGTGTTTGAACGAGTTTGATTATCGCGTAATCGGGCCGCTCGTGGTGGTCACATTGAACATTTAGGAAGATATGGTAAACAAACTTTACAGTTTCACGGTTCATTTGATTGGTCAATCAAGGTTGTAGGTTGTTTGGTTTTGATATTATAGACCTTCAAAGTTGGGGTATTCTTTAATACTCATCCTGTATTTTAACGGACACAATGACTTTCACGTGACGAGTGAACGTTGTAACAACGGAGGGTAAGTAATCAGAGTTCCTATTCTTAACATTAAATTAAAAAGTTTTAGGTAAATATTTATCAATGAAACTATTTCTTTTGCAGTTTTATGTAAATAAATGTAAGTGTAAGAATGAATAAATTGGTAAAATATTCAAATTTCTAACAGTTTCACTCGATCGTCGTATGAACAAAGTGGTCTGTCTGGCTTATGACTTAATTGTGCATGTGGCGGAAGAATACACAACGTGCAAGTAGGTCTTATGCAGGGCTTTCAAATATGCTCAGTTTACCGTGAATAGCTTAACACCAAATAATATTCCCTTTAGCTTACGAGAAGCAGTGTAACAAAAACTAGGGAGGAAAGAACTAACAAATGGGAAATTACATGCTTACAGGTTATGCCGTACACTGTGGATTGGGCCCTAGTATCAGTGCAGGTTGACACGACGAAGTCCAACGGTTCTGAACAGAAAATTGATGGTCAAGTGCAGTGAAGAGGTTTATGTATCTTAACATCTTAGTCTTGAGAGCCGAAGCAAGTATGGTGGTGATAAAGAGGTGGTGGGGGAACTGGAGATCCCAGAGAAAACCCGCAGACCAGCAGCGTCCGGCAAGATTCCCACGTGTGAAAATCCGGGAGTGGCCACACAGGGAACCGAACTCGAGTCGGGGAGCCTTGGGAGGAAAGCGCTCTAGCCACTGAGCAACCGCGACCCCCAGGATAGTCTAATCAATATTAATTACCGAAGTGTTATCCATTAGATACTTACAACATTAAGCATAGGGTATGTTTCGCGGGATTTATTAAGACGTTACGAATATAATTTCACTAATCCACGAGCAAAAGTAATGCGTGTTCGTGCCTGCTCTGGTTTGTCTATGGTAAGAAAATCAAACTGGACGGGCCCGTTACGAATATTGCTGTTACATTGAAAACTCGTGACCAACATGAATGATCTCCCTGCCAGAGGTCCTGCGTGACCGGGGGTCGCTAGGCGTAATGTGGCAGGGTTGGACAAGGGGACCGGGCCGGTGAGGTTTNGCACACATCGGCTTTGGAGCCGCGCCGTCAGATTCCGAGACAACAAACCCCACACCAGGTAAGTCAGCAGGGTGCGGTGTAGGCATAGCTGGGTCGTGAAGGTGGAGCCAGGAAGAGGGGCGAAATGCCAGTTTAAAAATTTAAAAGCAAAATATTTGCCCATGCTGAAAGGACCCTCCCCTCAATCCACTTTCACGTCCACTAACGCTACCTTTCTACACAAATTCACATTTATTATGTTCATACAAATTTAAAAACATGCCGCCTGTCCGTATGTTGACGGAAACTGGAATGTGCCGTACATTTTCGGCCGTGGGATCCGCCTTTGTTGTAGCCTAGAGGCCAAAAGTCCGCGTGACTCGCGTCCAAAGTAGGCCTCAAAGTAGGNCGTGGGATCCGCCTTTGTTGTAGCCTAGAGGCCAAAAGTCCGCGTGACTCGCGTCCAAAGTAGGCCTCAAAGTAGCTTAGATGACTGGACGTAAAGAGAAAATGTCAGCCAGTCTCGCGGCGCATCCATCGCCCATGACTCGACAGATAGACTGAGGCTCGTCGCACATGCCCTAGCCACGAGCTGCAAACAGCAGACCAGAGGAATGCGGATGAACGCACAACTGTGTAAACATAACATTTCCGCGTAAACGTGTTTCGAGGCGCCAGCGCAAACCCAACCAAATTCTTGGAAAAGCGTAACAATGTAAACACGTCCGAAACAATTTGTAACGTTCCACCACTATTGGTACTGGGCAAGTGTTTCGCAGCAGGCAAGTTGCTGAGGACGTTAGTACAGCATTGGAAAAAAAACCTAGTCACAATACTAATAGCTAGTTTGAACACAGAGTGAAATATGTATACAAGATAACGTTTAGATAANCGTGGGATCCGCCTTTGTTGTAGCCTAGAGGCCAAAAGTCCGCGTGACTCGCGTCCAAAGTAGGCCTCAAAGTAGGCCTCAAAGTAACTTAGATGACTGGACGTAAACAGAAAATGTCAGCCAGTCTCGTGGCGCATCGCCCATGACTCGACAGATAGACTGCGGCTCGTCGCACATGCCCTAGCCACGAGCTGCAAACAGCAGACCAGAAGAATGCGGATGAACGCACAACTGTGTAAACATAACATTTCCGCGTAAACGTGTTTCGAGGCGCCAGCGCAAACTCAACCAAATTCTTGGAAAAGCGTAACAATGTAAACACGTCCGAAACAATTTGTAACGTTCCACCACGATTGGTACTGGGCAAGTGTTTCGCAGCAGGCAAGTTGCTGTGGAAGTTAGTACAGCGTTGGAAAAAAACCTAGTCACAATACTAATAGCTAGTTTGAACACAGAGTGAAATATGTATACAAGATAACGTTTAGATAAGTGTATGCGCACTAAGAGCTCTCACCACTACGAACAAGGTCCACCAGTTTAGCTTAGGCTACATTCGCAAAAGTATACGTATGGCACACAGCACTGCCTCACAGATACAGCAGAATACCCTTTGCTTTAATACATTAGCACAAAAAATTGTTCATTCCGAGAAATTAGTATTTTTCGTCCGATAGACCATGTCCATCGAAAAAATCTTTCATCTTATGTTTGCAATGGCTGTTCTGTGTTTACGTAAAGCATTAATTTTTACGTTTATGTTAGCCTACTTAAAAACTACTTCCTAAAATATTCACCTTAACTCATTACAGCTCAAAACTAGGTTGAAAAATAAAATATATTTCCCTATTAGTTTACGGCCGTGTGTGTCAGATTTGTCTTTTGGGTTATTATAGTCTTCCGTGGACGAGAATAGTTCAGAATAACTGTTCTAAACATTTAATTTTGCTTGCAAATTACCATTATGTTTTATTGCTTTGCCTTCAAGAAAAAAATCTCCCATCTCTCCCCTCACTTTTCCCGGTCAAGCACTTACTCCGAATATACTGCATGTATTTATTTATTCAAATGGACAAATTAAAGAACCACTACCATAAAATCAAAAAAAAATTCCTTTCAAGTTTGTTAGCATGTATGCTAACTGAATCATGACTGGCTGCGCATAGTGCACAAAAAGTCGTTACAAATTGGTTAACTTAGTGCCGTGAGTGTGCTTTTTCTCCATATAAATATAAGACTTCTATGCCTCTGTGCTGTGATGTGAATTCACGCTAGGAAAAAAAGTGAGCCTGTTTCGCGCTCGAGACTAATCTTATTAATCATTTTACAAGGCCAGTAAAATGATATATTGTCCAGCGACAAATCACTGCAAAATTACATCCAGTTTTCAAACAAATATACCAATCACTTAAATTTTTTTTTACACAGCAACGTACAACTACAAATGCGTAATTTGTCGATCTGTTATCGTACTAATCGCTATATAATAATAATATAAGTATATGAATAATTCTGGAAAACACAACTGGTATATGCCCAATTAACATTCTAATATTAAACTTTGAATTTTCTAACCGGCAATCTTTACCAATACCGAACTGCAAAAATACTTTCACAAAACAAAAATTTATGATGTGATAACCGGACATGCATCACAGTAGCCTATGTATAGTGCATGTAGTCTACACTTATCAAACTTGGACCAACCAGTTCCAAGATACCCTCTTCACTTTAGCGTACGTAGAAACTTATTTCCCGCGGCTCTAGTTCGCAAAGCAGAATAGTCTGGAAAAAAAAAAAGTTAAAATTGTTATACTTTAATTTCCCACCAGAGGTCTTGTAATTTCATTACTGCAACCGGGACAGTCAAATAGTCCTGAAGTAGAGAACTGTGAGGTAACACACACTGTGAGAGACGGCGCAGGTACAAAATATTCTCACAGTGATGGCCTTCGGTCTCCACATGCGAACCTGCACGTGAATCAGCCCATTGAAAACTTTGTCAATCAAAGAGTAATAAGATTGTAACAATCCGTTGGAAAGAAAAATTATTTCGAATTTTATTTCTTTTTTGTCCTGCAACCGGGTATTTAAATTAGAAAATAATGGCAGTTCAACTTATTTTTAGCACTCAGTTTTGAAAAGCAATCTTTGATCACAGTTTTATAGATAACCGCTTTCCACTTCAGGTAGTCCGTACTGTAACAAATTTGTAGATAAAAATGTTTAATAAAATCAGAGTTTCGAGATAAAAACTATACTGAGACTGATTCCTTCACTTAGGCCCTAGTTTTACGGCGCACGCTACTTTTACGCGCGAACTGCACCGTATGTTTGGTTAACACACATTTTAAAAATAGCTCATTGAACTTAATATGACTAACAGAATTTCTTTGGAGTTTCCCTTCTCATCGAGAACATACGGAGAGTCAACATAATCGAGAGCAGAATTGTAAGTTAACATTACCTGAANAAACCCGCAACCCACACACGCACCGTCACCCAAGAGAAAACCGCGTGCCCTCACGCAGCGCGCTCGCACGCCACACTGAACGTCTTGGCGCGTCGTGCTCTTCCACGGCCCTCTCCCTCCTTTCCCTTTCCCCTCCTGTGAAAGACTCCAGGCCGCGCGCCTGGTTCGATGGGGCACTTCACGTACAGCGCTAGCGATATGATGCAGTGGCGTAACACAGGCGTAACCTGCATTTTATCACAAAAACTCAATTTCCTTAGTTTGACAAGAAAAGTACGATGTAAGAAGTGGCGTACCCAACGGGCGGAAAGAGAAGTGTTTATTGGGGTCACGACCCAAATTTTGTTTTAAAATCAGCGGCATTAGCGCGCCGCACGTGTTAATTACGAGAAAATTTACATTAGACTATAATAGCAATGCACCATAGTTTACAGCAATAACATATTTTAGTCACAGTTAAAGGCTTAATAATGATTTCCATACTAATTGTCGACAATCTTGGAGGCGAAAGGGGAGGGTTACAACTCCTCCCTCCTGTATAAAAATAGTATAACTATTATCCAATACGTGCATTTTAATTACTCCAGTAATGCGACTTAACATTCTGGGTCCATTTACACAATCAGTGACGTGTCCGCTAAGTGCATGTGTCAGTGATAAATTATATCGTTACATTCCATTTTGCTGACGCCGCGCCGTCTATGCCCAATCGGTGCAGTGCCGTATCTTAGCCTTCAATGTAATTTCGGTGTCCGTTCCGTGATTTCTGGTATCGTCGCCAACGATATTTTTATTGTTTCACTGACGTGTTTTGGTGCAGTTTGCCTTTACCATAAGGGCGTACGTATTTAAAAAATGTGAAGACGAGCAACTTATTGAATTGGTTCGGCATTTTTCTGTTCTGTATGATCTGTCCAATCCTAACTACATGGACGCTACNTTGAATTGGTTCGGCATTTTTCTGTTCTGTATGATCTGTCCAATCCTAACTACATGGACGCTACTTTCAAACAGGGCGTCTGGAATAAGATAGAAGAAAAACTAAACGTTAAGTAATTTTCACGCAAAAAGTTATGAGTTTATTTCCTAACATATGGAGTAAATTGACAAAGTGTATGCTGAAATAAACTACGCAATTATATCACAAACATTACAATTTACTTCAAAGCATAGGAAACCTGGTTCCTGAAGCATGATTGTATCCTTGCCATGGTAGACGTCCTGCCTCTGAATTACAATAGTTTTTTAATAATTCTCGCACACAAAAGGCGCCTCTGGTTGCGTTCCCACCCATCATCGCTAGATTTTAAATTATTCCTTCTTCTGTACTTGTATTTTGTGCATCATGTATGTACGTGTTTGCATCGTATTTTTTGTACGAAATTGTGTAGAATACACGTCGGAAGTATGATAAAAACAAGCACTTTCTGGTTTGGCTTGGATTCGCATCACGTATATTCTAAATTTCTACACCAAAAACTCTAATGTTTTCCACAATTCTTCGGGCACGACCTAAAATATAATAAAATATAAGTTTAGAAGTGTCTAAATCTACTCCCGGATGTGGTCGCAACAAATATTTTTTTAAAGGAAACGTCTCATTGCCGAGAATTACGTACAGCGCTTTAGTACCTGGCAATGCATCATCTTGTGGTAGACACAAATAATCTTGTTTGATTGCTTTACCAAGGTTAACATTTGCGAATATTCCACCGTCACTATTTTTTCCGTTTGCACCCACATCGACAGCAATAAAATTTAACATGCATCTACTAGCGCCAGTGGTACAATTGACGTCTTCTAGTAGTTAAAGAACGACGACAGACTGTTTGGTGGAGCTTATATAATAATGTGCTTACAATATATAGCACCCAAACAGTTAGGAAACATGGCGTAGAAGTCATTCAGAAATGGAATTCCATGTCTTCCGTAGGAGTTGGAAGCATTTCTACTCATGAGCGTTTGTGTTATCATATTGCACGTTTCCATGACGAGATTGTCACTGTGCTGTGTTCCAAGCGGCAGCTGAACGAGATTATTTTCAGTGAACATTCCATAGCTAGATACCTGAAACAATAACAAGTAAAGTAATGTCTAATTTTGTTATAAGATACGTGTTTCGGAAACATGTGAAAAGATGAAATATGAAACCCATGATCCATCTAAAATAATAAGGGCAGTATAAGCCTTAAGGGGGTAGTATCCTTAATAAATTTGCTCATTATTACGTATTTTCGTTCTCGATATTTATTTAGTATACTATAAGATCATAACTAAGCACTTACAAGTTCAGTTATTTGTTTGTTAAATACGCTGTTAAGGAATAATTAAGATTTTATTGTAAATTTATTTGTAGTTGCTCCATAATCTGAGGATAATTTCACGTGTGAAACACCCATTTTTAAAACTAACTTGATTGTATTCTATGCTTTAAAGTGCCTTATTATTTTGTTTTTCATTTGTAACCCACCGAAAACGGTTCCTTTCTGTACTTCTCGAAACTTGAAATCTCGACGCACATTTGAAATTACTACTGCAGACAAACGAAAGGGAGCACAAAGAAACTAAAGACGGCAAATCACGAGGGAATACACATAGATTCAATTAATGACTTGATTATCTAGTAAAAATAATAGCTGGTGGAAATATAACAGCAAAACAGGTTTTTAGCAAAAAGGCTAGTGGAAAGTGGTGCCCTCCTCACTCTGTGGCCACTGTCCGAACTCGGTGAAGGCCTTGCGTGTAAGCATTGGGGTGGCCGAGAGTATAATACACAGGTATGTAGCAAACAGCGAGGACGAGTTTCGGTATTCCGTGGGTGTTGGGGATTTAGGTGGGGGAGGAGGTGGGTAGTTGCCTGTAAGCTGTGGCGTGGCGAGGAGCCTAGCAGTTCTCGGAAATGTAATGACGACTGACAATAACAACTCTACCCAGCCCTTCCTCAGCTAATGTGTGTATACATAAATCCTGTAGGAAGGAATTGCACTCCATATATATATATATATTTTTTTTTTGTTATGATTATGAACATTTTTGCATTTTCATTTTGCATTTTGCATTTTCATTTCACATAGCATTTTCATTCCTAAAAGACAACCCCAAAAGTTCAAATCACAGCAAATTTATTTTCCAAACAAAAATAAACTTGGAATATTCTAAACGTACGAGTATGTAGATGTACTTTACAACTTCTTCCATGCACAAAAAATCTTAAATACCTGTCTGAACACAGTATTCTTAGAGAACGAGTGGTGTTACAGATTACTAGAATTGCAATAAAAATATAGGTAATTGGAGCGAATATAACTATGCCGAATGAACAGTCAAAGATTGATTCGGAGTTGCGTGTCGATTCGCTGCCTACACATGCAACACTATTTATAAATGTTCGTCAAGTATACAACACTGGTTTTTGGAAAACATATATATTTTGTCATTAATATAACAGCAAAGCAGTTGCTAATTTTTTCACACATCTGGTAACATACTGCGCACAAATACTGCACAGACTGAACTATTCCTTCAAAAGAGATCGGCAAGCAGTATATAATAATACGATCAATTTTTGCGTACCTTGTACACAAGTTTATTATAGATATTGATGACGTATAATGCATGGTTTTACTGAAAAACATCAGAGATACAGCGAGTATGGAATGGTTGTAATAAATAATCAGTAAGGCTCTTCAATACAGCTAAATGAAAAAAAAAAAATAATAACATGCAGGCTGATGTCGGTTGTGTAACGACTGTTGTCTTTTACTTTTTTCATCGCCACCAAATAACAATTTTTTTAATTTATTTTTATTATTAAAATATAATGACTTATAACCCTATTTAAACAGTAAAAACCAAATATAGTTCTTAATTTTTTAGTTTCAAACTCAATCGGATAAAATAGGTAATTTTATTAATGTAAACAATTTATAACTATTTAAAAAAAAAATGTTGTTTTGTGATATTTATTAGGAAAGTCCAAACGATAAAACGGTAACGATGTGTCTTTGTTCCGTTTACGTTTTTGTTATTTTTCAGTCACATATTCTTGTGTAAGTTATACACTCATAAACTTCAACAATGTAAAACGCTAATAGATTTACTCAAAACATTTTTTTTTCCTATTCATCAGGTCCTTTGCAAAACTGTCTGCAAATGGAAATCCACAAGCTTTGTTTTTTGATACGTTTGTAGAATTCTTCGAAGGCATTTTCTTAAAACTCGGTATTCTTCTCCACATCTTATATGAAGGATTCTAATTCTGAAAACATTGTCAAGCCCATGAGGGTGTTATCTCACAGCTACGGCAAATAACTGCATGAGTGCATTGGCCGATTGTCAGCAGAGTACTACAAAGCGGCGACGCAGCGGCACCGGAGATACGTGTGCACCGACACTGCTTCATCTCAGCTAACCAACGATGCTGTTGTGTACCAAGCATAGGTAGTTGTAACGGTACAGAGTGATTTAGGGTTGCGTGTTATTGCATAATCGTGAATTTCGTTTAAAAAATGCCTAAGACTAGAACGTGTCCATCAAGAAGCAAGAAGAAAAGCAAAGGCTCTTTACGTAATAAAAGGCTTCAAGCAAAGAACATCGAGAAGAGCACTTCGATTGAAAGGTATGTAGCCATTAAAATTCAATTCCTTGGATTACCGTGGCATCCTTTCCACTATGGCAATGTTGGTATAATAAAAAAAAAATAGTCTAACTCAGTCGTTCGTAAATAAAGCTAATCATTATTCCGTAAACGTACATTAATAGTATATTCCGGAAAGGAAGTTTTTTTTGACCGTAAGTATGCTTATAAACAATGTAAACTCTTTTTTTTAACACACATAATTGATTTTTATAACAAATACTGATACACCACAGGCTGAAAATCTTGGATCTGTTTTGGCTAATTATTATTCCTACATGCTGTTTAGAATAAAAAGAGTTTTATTTTAAAACAGTTAAGTCACCACAAAGGCACTCACCCCATTACCAAAAAAATGTTGCAAATAATGATACTTAATGGCTTATAGTAAAATGCTGATTGCTGGAAACCTGGTTTCATGACTGCAGGGAGAACGTTATCACTAATGCCATTTCCACTGCTAATGATGATCATCTTTCTGGAAAAGAACGTAAAGAAATTGTACGGACACCAACAAAGGTATACTGTTCTCAGATACCAATTACCCTAAAAGGTAAGCAATTTTGTGTTTGTATAGTTGTTATATAATCCGCAAGAATCCCTGATCGCGTATATGTGATTATTCGGCATGTACGCAAATACTATACATGTAACTTCATATTACTTACAGTCTGCTTATTACATATCACTGCTATTCACATTATGTAAAGGAAGTATGTTTACGATAATGTTTCAGTCCACATTTTTAGTTACATATCACATTATGCCACTGGCCGATTTACAAAAGGGCGTGTTCTAATATTTATGTCCGTAATTACGGCATGTATTTCGTATTATAATATGCATGACATGTATGTAAGTTCAGTTTTTAAATGCGTTATAAATATATTGTTCTAGGAATGAGTGTGGGTCTTCGAATGGAATACCTGTTAGTCAGACGAGTAGGTCCTCACGACAAGATGCTCCCCCTCGCAAAACCTATTCGAGACGTCCACAAAGAAACGTTACACATCCAAGAGCTCCTACGCCTCCATGTGAAGATTTAATAGACTGGTAAGAGTTTTCTTATGGTGGGGGAAAAAGGTGGAGAAAGAAACAATAATTTCAGAAAAAAAATGTCTCCCTATTTAAAACGAAATATGTAACTTGTTTACGTCGTTCTTGTTAACTTCTTGTTTTGTTTTATTATTCTTAAATTTAAATATTTTTACTGTGCCCGAAGAGTTGAAACCATTTTTGTCAGAGTTTGTACTGATGAATATCTTCAGTACTATCAAAAGTAAACGGTTCTTGCATAATAATTACATTTCATGATTAGAGACACACTTTAAATGTATACTGGACATAGATCAAACCATGGTGGTTTTTAAAGTAATTTTCGTCCATAGTGTTTCTTTTCGGCGTTTAATGTTGTGCAATCCATTTTTTTTGCAGTGATGAATATGTTTCCGATCTTCTTGTTGAATCCAGCACCAGTGATCCTTCCAAAGTAGTTCGAATTGAAGGACGCTGAATTGTTGATCTTATGTATTTCACCAAACCGTACGATATATTGATACCGCATTACAAAAAATGTACAGTAGGACAATACACACTTACATCTGAGAAAAGAAAAGGACTATCAGCTGCTTCACATACAAATGTTTTATGTGTGATGGAATCAGAAATATTTACACTGATCCTCCTGAAAAGAAAAAACTGAATACTACATACACGTGAGGGGCTACAGCTGCTGGCATTGGACAGACTCAAGCTGAGGGAATGTTTTCTGTTATGAACATTCCAGTAATGGCCAGACGACACTTCACCCACCACGAGAAAAAAGTGGAAGAGGCAAGTCTCCTTTCATTTTACTGTTATATAATGCTACCTCTATCTAGACATACGTCTGGAAAGAATTCTCGCCCCTATTTTCTGAGAAAGGCTGTACTCAACCGTGAAACCAAATTGCTGCTCAAAGCAAGAAATATTTGTGGACACATATAATTACTCTTTAAACAGCCATTATTTAGTATTGTAATACTTACTCCTATTAAAATTTTAAATTTTATTTTATTTCCTTACTCGCATTATTTCAATCATAAGTTTTTTCCTTTCCATTTTACAATTTAAGTGTGAAATCTAACAGCATAATGCTAAGCCACTTTATCTTGCATTTTAAAGTGACAAATATCAACAAGCCGAGCAACATTAAAAGTAAGCATTTATTAATACTTAGCGTAAATTTTTTCGGTTTTTTTTAAAATAAGAAACGTGGTTATAACACGTCGAAATTTGTATACACAAGATGTAAAGACTTCTTCGTTGAGATATCTTTTCTTGCAGGTATGGAAACAAAAACTTATACAAAAAATGTCAGCGGCTGTAGAAGAAGAGAAAAGACTGGCACTCGAAAACGGTGACGTGGAGGAAGGATATCCTTTCATAACGGGCATTGTTGGTGGTGCTTGGTGCAAGAGAAGTTATGGTCACGGATATTCTGCAAATGCGGGAACGGTAAGCGTGAATGACATAATAACGCAAATAAAAGATTTACGTCAACCTTTGCCGGTGTAAAAGGACAACTGTACTTCGGAGAAAACGGTGGGGAAACACAAATTATGCTGATCTGTCATAATTTCTTGGTGCGCCAATTTTTATATTTACCAAATTACATTTTTTAATAGTAGTCTGTAGTTTAATCAAAGAGACCGGCGTACCGCGCCTTACATTATTATACACATTTTTTTAAACAGCAGCTTACTCCGTTTATTTAGTAACCATATTGTAGTTATTATTGTTCACTCCCTACTGTGTAAATTTAATTTTTTACTTAGACTAATGGGAAAAAAAGGTTTTTATTTTGTATAGAAAACTATGTTTTTTATTTTTCATCCCAAATTGACAACTGTTTCATAAGCTGTTTATAGGATTAAAGTAAAAATAGCTGTTGGATGAACGAGGGAGACAGAATTATCCTGAGGAAACCCTACAAGTTTTCCAGATACGGAAGTCCAGCTGTTGCATTCGCGGCGGTAGCTAAGCAACCACCTCTTTCCCAGGACAAAAAAATTAGAACTATCGAATAATAGCGNTTATGCGGCCACCTCTTTCCCAGGACAAACAATTTTAGAACTATCGAATAACAGCGAGGTTAATTACGGAATCCTTAAAGAGGAAAACAAAATTTTTGAATTTGTTCGCGATTATTTGAGATTCAAAGAGCCTGAAATACATTAATTGAGTGAAAATTTATTTTCATTTACTACCTTGCGGATAGCAGCTCACTAAGTGACGTCATATATTAGTCACATGTCTACGGGTAGCGAACACAATAGTGTTTCATAATTAATTTAGAAAATTTTTGATGTAATTAAATATATCCAGATACGTAGCAGGAAAGCAGTTTAGACACTTAATTTAAAAAATTGTATCTAAAACGTGTAAATAAATACATAGCATTTTCAGCATTCGAGTCAATAGTCTAGTGACCCGTAGCTGACACAATGACTTTGGTCATAGAGGCTATTAATGTCCGGCCCTGAATCTTCAAATAGGTATTAGGTATAATGGGACATTTATTTGTTCACATGGCTAACTCGTAGACCTGAAGAGCTAATTTGGACATGACTTAGAGGTGCAGACGTTCAATGGGAGTCTGGCGAACTTGACCTTTCAGAATGATACATTACGATACAGCCGCCATTCTAGTTTCTATTGACCTTTGACGTAGTAATTAAATGTTCACTATTCAAAAGTCTCAAAAATTACAACTAATAAATGAATAAGTAATTGTACACAGAAGTTATATCAATAACCCTATTTTAACTTTGGTGTGTGCTACAATAATATCAGCGATCCTGTGGTTCTCAAAGATGAACTACCTACACCGGTACCGTATAGCTTCCGTTATTTTAAACAATGTATGGATAGTGACGAAAGTCTTTATGAAAATACCTTATCGCAAGACAACTTGGCATTTTTATCATAAGAACTTACTATTTAGTAGAAAAGTTGCACAAAAGTTTGAAGAAAATTAATAACATTCATTTCGCGGGCCACTAGAGGTCCGTTGACCACAGTTTGAGGACCGCTGCGCTGTTTTAAGGGGAAAAAAAAGGCGGAATGTAAAGGCTATTCGTACGTTACTGAGTAAAAAAGTTTCATATATTTAAAATTATTACACTTCGCTTCGAACTACATGTGTAGAGTTAATAAGCTGGAGTAATTTTTAAATGATGTTCGAAAATGTTTTTAAATTTTTTATTCTTTCAATTGATTGCATTATTGGCAAAAATTTTCCCCCCAGTGAGTTACATTAATGCCCAATAATTTGAGTGTCTATAAAAATAATTATAAATAACATGCAATAAATATTAATTTTATTTTGCTATTTTGGGAATTATATAGGGAAGAGTTCAAATTTTGTCTCAGTCATTCAAACATTTGGCTGTGGTGTTCACACAATCAGTATATACAACCATTTTACCGAGGCAGTACATCTAGAGCAACATAAATGCATGTTGTCTATTTATTTAATTTATTGACCTGTGGCCGACCACACTGCATCGTAATACCCTCGATTGGAAGAAGTGTTATTCACTGCTGCTGATGTTCTTTTTACACAATTATAGAAATGTGTAAACTACTGTAAAGTAAATCAAGCGTNTCAAATTTTGTCTCAGTCATTCAAACATTTGGCTGTGGTGTTCACACAATCAGTATATACAACCATTTTACCGAGGCAACATAAATGCATGTTGTCTATTTATTTAATTTATTGACCTGTGGCCGACCACACTGCATCGTAATACCCTCGATTGGAAGAAGTGTTATTCACTGCTGCTGATGTTCTTTTTACACAATGATAGAAATGTGTAAACTACTGTAAAGTAAATCAAGCGTTGAAGCTGCTTACTGATGCCAAAACAAGGTTGAAACAGTCTGTTGTCAATTCAATTTGTTTTAGATTACGTAATTTTTTCTCGGTAATAAAATCTAAGCTACAATCGCCTTTAAACGCAGTTTGTAGTATAATGTATTTTCCACCAGCCTCTAGAGACATTGGACTTATTGGAAATAACTTGTCAATAACGGTTGAANGTTTTTGCGAGAGCTAGGGAAAGGGCTCCTTTTGGAGACAAAATGAAGAAAATAGAGTGTGCAAATCACATCGTGTGAGGGTACACAACGAAATTGCCAACTCTAGCCTCAAAGACCACTTTTGACTTAGAGGGGCGAAAAATAATTAGACAGAACATTCCTGGCCTCACAGCTGCAGTTCGTGGAGCCATTACAAATTTCGAAGAAGAAAATGTTGATAAGCTTCAGAAAGATCTACGAAACGGCCTCCGCTATGTTTGCGTCATACTGCTCTCGACAAGATGAAACTGTAAATAAGGTGCCGTACTTAGAGAAGGCGAAATTAAAGCATGATATGCTTATGTGATATGATTGTCTCGTTCTGAACAAAACGACAAATGTAGCTGAAAACCTCAACTTTTTAGTTTGCAAACTGACAGGTGGCAAAAGAGTTGATCATGCAAAAGGGTCATCATACAGGCAACGCTGTTGTGGGCCTGCTCTAGCACACATGAATGGTCCAGCTTATATGATAAGTCCATGGAAAAGCATGACTGGAAAAAGTCCAGGAAATATTTGTAAGAAAATCTGTGCGAAGAGAGAAAGGTCTCGGTCATCTAAAAGACTAAATTTTTGTGACGAAGGAAAATTCCAACGCAAAAAAAAAGAAGAGAAAGATCGACGAAACAACTGGTGACATTGAGTATGGTCCAAATGCTGCAAAACGTGATTTAGCTCCCAATGATATTCAAAGCCAGATGAACACAATTTTAGGGAAACTGCAGGAATAACCTGGTTCTCTGACGCTATGTTCCACATTAGAACGAGCTACCGTTGGACAGCGCGAAAATTCACTGTGGATGCAGGCAAGACGGCAGAGACTAACTGCATCACGATTCGGGATTATCTGTTGTATGAGGAATGTTACATCTTGCCACAATATTGTAAATAATATTGTTTGTGGAACCGAACTCTATTCACCAGTTATTATTTACGGTCAGGTTCACGAAACAAAACCATATCCGCCTACGAAAAAGAGAAGCAGACAACTGCAGCACCTTGTGACATTTTTTGTTCACCCTAAGTTACCATACCTTGGAGAAAGCCCAGATTGAATTTTGGTGAAAGATGGCATTGTTGAGGTAAAGTGTGTACCATCTATAGGAAGCATGTCCATTCGTGAAGTAGTAAAATGGATGAATCTCTGCATAGAAATAAAAAATGAGAAGTTTAAACTTAAAAAATCACATCGGTACAGATACCAAATACAAGGGCAACTTCAAATATCGCACAGAAAATTCTGTGACTTGGTAATTTATAGTGACAGTGGAAGAAAGAGGGGAAGAAAGAGACGACGAATATTGGAAAAAAATGATGTTACCAAAACTGCAGAGATTTTATATAGTGTGTTTGTTGCCGGAATTTGCGGACAGTCGTATCAGAAGAGGAATGCGGGTCCGAGAGCCGCAGCATAAACTGCAAGCACATGCAGCTGCAGAAAAATAACAAGTAACAGTTGAAAATGGCACATTGTAAATAGTCTTTTTTTTTTTTTTTTGTATTTTCGTAATTTACGCAAAATGGTCTGTGACTTATGAAAATTTAAATAATCTTAGTTATTTAAATGTAGACATTATAATCGACGTATATTGTTATTGATGCTGTAAAACCGCTGCCTTGGCCAAAATAAATGATAAAAATAAACTTAAATGTTAGTATGTATATTATATATATACGTATATATCTTTTTTTTTTTTATTGTGTAGTCCTTCGTCTGCTTATCCCCTGTTGTTCTGTAAAGCTTTCATCTTTTCCTCCGTGTATATTTCATTTTCATGTTTGTCATATTTGCATTAAATATTACTAGTACTCACCTTTTAAATGCAAATTTCATGGTGGTGGTACATGCGTAGTCATTTAATTGAACTCGTACGAACACACGTTTTCAATGAAATCTCAAATAATGTGTCTGTGTCAAAGTCTGTGAAGTTCCCATTAGAGTATGGTCAATGTCAAAATCTGCCGTACAGTTCAAATGAATCATTTACCAGACACGCACATCTATCGTTTCTGTAAAGCCTGGAGAAATGAATGTGTTGGAGATTTTCAATACATACTACACTACATATGCATAAAATTTTATATAAAAAATTCGGACTATGGTTGGCTCGAAATTGAGATTTGGGTCTGGAGAAATAGCAACTAACCTCCTAGCTTTTTTTTTTTTTTTTTTTTTTTTCCGCAACCATATTTTANTTTTTTTTTTTTTTTTTTTGTTCCGCAACCATATTTTATTAGTTATACTCACTTTGAATGTAGTATATTTATCTTCTAGTATGCTGACACAGTTGCCCTGTTTTGGCAATTATTTCTGTTCGCCCAACCGGGATATGACTGAGTAAGCCACTACTAAAACTGATACCGAACAGGAGTGAAATTGTAAACACGTACATTGGAGTTGGACAGAAAACAAGTACGTTGCCATTTTGTAACAGCTATTCTTATTGTGCAACAAAGAAACATCGAAATCAAAATCGGGAGTTGTATTATAAATTTTAGTTTATTGAAATAAATAGTAAGATTTATAACAATAACAAAAATCATAGTCGAAATATTATAATTACTGTACGGAAAACAATATTGTAACAGTGATGTTTTCATGTTTATCGCTCGTCCTTTGTTCCATACTTCAACCAATCGCCTGACCGGATCGAGTGCTGGCCACACACCATCCGCTATCCTAGTTAACTCTACATTCGCCTATGCTTACGCTTTGGTGACTGTCGAAAACTCTAGTCTAAAAGGATATTTTGCCGTAGGTCGGCCTGTTGTTCCGTGTTTGCTTCGTGTTGCCTCGAATGGTGAGTCCAGTACCGATCCGTGTGACCTGAAATAGTTGTTTGAACAGAGTGAGTATTTTTTATATAGCCATAATTGACTTCAAATTGCTACATTAGACATATTACAGGCGATACGATTGAAAAAACATATGCATCAGTGCAAGAAGAAAGTCTCTTTTAAAAAAATGCATACATTATAATCCGTTAAAGCCACGTTTACACCACGCCGTAATTTAACTATATAATGGTATTTAGTTCATTTTGTAACGTCATTTATGACGTTCTTAATTATGTAAAACATTAGTTCTTAATTACTTTATCGTTAGAACACATTTCGGCATGTAAGGGTTTCCTAAGTTAGGCTATAACTTATTTCTTTTACCATTATTATTTTGTTAACATAGCTGCATACTTGACAACCAAAAATATTAAAATTTACTTGTGATGATATCTGGTTTTATATGATATACATCAGTGTTGTCAAAACAGATTCTACACATTATTTGATAGACGCAGCCACGCTGTGCCAATAAGCTCTCAAATGTGTTTAAAAATAAGTTAGCAATGCAGCCAACATGAATTTATAAGGAGTTTTAATATTCACATAATTCGCAGCTATACTGTCCTTTTTTGTAACTACGGTACTTGGAGACTAGACAAACTCATGATATTGAATCATGTTTATACATTTTTTTTACAGTAAATATTGGGTTTTGTGCCTGCCATCTGAAGGAACGGGGCCGCGTCCCACTAGTTGGTATCTTCGTAAGTTCAGCTCTCGGATCGCGGTGGGCAGCTATCGTGTCTCCGAGGTATTGGTAGCACATCTATACCAGCGGTCTGTCGCCATCATTATTATAGCCCGTGGAAAACATCAGAGGCCTCCTTTGCCAGTTGGATCGACTGCCCGTGTCTTCTAGAGGCAGGGACAATTTCCTGTTCTTTGATTCATTTCGTTCGCTAGGTAATTGAAGATGTAGACGAACGTATCCAACGAACCGCCAAAAAGTTTTCTGGCCGATGGACTGATAGAATGGCGTGGAGTACACCGGGCTGGCCCCGATGAAGGAGAATAACAGTAATTAGTTAACATCATAGTTCTCGTTTTCATTAATTAATTGAATTATAGACGCATTGTGCCTCGGTACCCATAGTGTAATTCTGCTCGTTAGTCGATTCACTCGTGTTCCGTTAGCATGGTCACGGCGCCCTCTTTATTCGTTCACNAAAAAAAAAAAAAAAGTTGGCTAAAACTTATTTTGCGTGACATGAAGTCTAGTTCTGTGTTTCTTATACAAAGACATCTATAAATAATTAAATTTTTACTTTTACAATTTTAAAATAAATGTTTTTTTATAAGAATTAATAGTCTTCCATTTTTAGTTTGCTCCTGCGTATTGGATTATTTTCCTAATGGCTACTTGCCAACTTGAAGTACCTCCCGTTGAAGACCCGTAGAAGTCTGTGAGTGCATGCTAACATCCCCTAGTTGGGTTTGATTAATTCCTCGCATTGTAATTGAATGTTTAGTACACTAACTCCAGGCTACGTTCCCCAATCGGGTGTTGCCCTAAGCAACCTTAAATGCAATTTTTTACTAAGGCGATAATTCACGACCTGTTTAAAATAAAAATATAAAGTTCAAATAAAAATAACAACATTTTCTAATTTCTGATATTATTTTGCCGTTACTGATCCATATATAAGTATTTGAAAATATACACTAATGCAGTTTAACCATAAACAAGGGTACTTTGCCAACAGTGTCATATTACCAATTTAAAACTTTGGGTAAATAATTGTGTCATTAAAGTGTATGTAGTATTAGTAATGGTTTTGAAAAACAGCTTAATTAGCTTTATTTACAATTTTTCTAATATGGAAAAGTCAAAGGAAATAAGTACTGAAAACGTCTCGTAAAAGAATAAACAAGGCCGTGGGCCACAACTGTCTGAATGCGTATTGTTTGACGGATAGCTCATCGATTCCCGCAACGGACAATAAAAAAAACCCAATTTAGCTTGGTTTCATGCTTCTCATTTGTTATAATATAACGTAGAAAGGAAGATTTAGATAGAACACAATTCACTTATTGTAATGTATCTAATCAATCACGCCGGTGACTCAACTAGGTCTAGCAGCTTGGCCAAACACACTGCTTTCCTTTCTGAAGTATGAGTTGTGACAGTGACAAGGATGGAAATACAGGTAAGTGTGGTACAGATGAATGAAAGCTATTTGTGTTGTCCCCAGGGGGTAAGCTGGATTTCCCTCNGGGCCATGTTTTGCTGTCGCCATCTCTCGTCGGAAAGCTGAACTAGCTCAAGAGTTTTTCCAGCTTCACTTCCAAATCTCGACAACAGGAGCTACGCTAACGAATTCTACCTGTGGCCACTCATGGGTCCCTTGGCCGAGCAAGTTCGTCGATCCAGTCTTGCGGTCAAGCCAGCCTGGCGGATGACAGCGGTCGCAGTTGGAACTACTGTACCTTCTTCCCCATTCCCACCCGTGGCTCTAGCTGCTTTCACCCCTCCTTTCCAGAGTGCCATCGTCCTGCAGTAGGGTGCTTCCCAAGACTACTCTTGACTCGTGCCTTTCCTTCTACCCGCAATATCGCGAGCGCTCATGACAAGGAGATGCCTTGTGTTCAAATCGTAGCCGCAGCGTCTTACAAATTTAACATGTATCGCGCACTTATAGAAAATTGCATTTAAATACAAATCTTCCATTTATTCTATTTTCTCACAAGGCATTTTAATAAAGTTTACGCAATGTTACGTAATACACTCATAATACAAATATGCGTGCATTTTACCACGGGCAATGTCAATAAACTTCTGTGAGAGGACCAGACAATTAATTATATTAATGAGGCGAGAGTAGCCAAATAACATGATATGGTTTAAACGCGAGTGCCGTAATAAAAATAGATTTATTCAACAAAGAAATTGTAAACTTTAGTAGCAGGATGCTCATTTTCAAAAGCAAAATAAAATTTGAACACATTCATAAAACACACATTGTAATATTAATAATAACAATATTGACGATGAACTGAAACCCGAAGGTTGTTTTGATTTGAGCCCAAGACCATTCGTGGCGATGGAAGCGTGCCCAGGATGACGACGAAGTTGATTCTGCGGTGATTTACCATTGCTGCAATTAAGAAAAAAGGCCACAATAAAAACGTGGCTTTCACCTAAATGAATAGCCTTACGTTAATCGTGGTCATTCATTACCATATTTTTCCGAGAAAGAACTCTTTTGCCACTTACAACGGAACAATCAATATTTTACAGTCGATTTCAGTACTTCTATTACAACTAATTATTCCTCCAAATTAGGAGCGTTGAAGTGGCTAAGTGTCTAGAAGGGGAATGGCGGATTTTACGTCAACATAGTTTCCTATATATGTCAACGAATGACATAAGCACACAACTTAACCCTTCTCTGTTTGCAGCTATATATATATATATATATATATATATATATATACTTATTTTAGATTAAATTATTTACTTTTCGTAGCATATATATATATATATACTTATTTTAGATTAAATTATTTACTTTTCGTAGCATATATATATATATATATGCTATTAAAAGTAAATAATTTAATCTAAAATAATTTTTTTTCCAAAAATATAATTACCTTCCGGAAATTTTTATTTCAGGAAATCATATATTGTAAATTGTGTAATTCTGTTCAAAAAAGGTTCAAATTCACTTATTACAAATTAATGTATCCCCCCATTCCCACCCCCGTATTTTTTAAATAAGGATGACATTTTTCTGCAGCACGTTAAAAAAGTTCTACATTGCCCATCCCAAGAATATTCACATGAACACTCATGAACAGTCTGTCATTCACTAACACGTGCTAGTGTTAGTGAATGACAGACTGACAAGTGCCCAACACTAGGCAAAAATAGCATAATGGAGTAGGAGACTACGTATAGTTGAATATATAGTAAATCAAATACTAAAGAGTTTAACAAT
Source organism: Clitarchus hookeri (assembly GCA_002778355.1). NCBI lineage: Eukaryota > Metazoa > Arthropoda > Insecta > Phasmatodea > Phasmatidae > Clitarchus > Clitarchus hookeri. The sequence continues at coordinate 30,417 of NQII01005410.1, forward strand.
CTCGCATTGTACTATGTAAGTACTAAATTTCCAGATTTAGAAATAAAACTGTCGAAAAATGTAATATTTAAGAGTGAGTTCTCAATATAATACGCCTAGACTACAAATTACGGATATATGAAAACAATTTGATTAAGAAACATTCCTAATGTTAGTAACAGACTCCATGAAAGTGACAGAAATAGAGGTTGTTGTTTCATATCCATTAAAAAATAATAAATAATTGGCCCCTCCACACCTTCTAGAACCAATTGGACAGACAGTACACAACGAACAAGTGCAGAATAATAACTGCATATATAATTTTCTAGATATTTTAATTATTATTATAATTACAGGTTAATAACAAGTATGGCAAAATAACAAATACATATTGTATTTCAGTATTTAACTTAAAAAGTTTTTGTACTGTACGAATATTCTGTTATTTGTAAATCCCGAGGAAGTTAGAACATATGTACTTAATAATTTAAAAAATAAAATAAACAAAAATTGTATTTGCATAATGCCTTGATCAGTTATGTTATTGCCCCTATAATATTAAATCTCAATTTAGTTATGCATATTGTTTGATTTTATCGCAGAAATGGAAGATATGTTGAAATCCTTAAATTTACAACATGCGTATTTATAAACTATATTTTAAACTTACAAATTTCTTGACACTGCGTGATCTAAAATAAATGGAACTGTACCGTTTTCCCGAGTATCTGTTTTATTTATTGTATTATACATTTCTACATCTCATATCTAACGAATAGATAAATTTACATGTACTTTTGATGTAATATTTTAAACACATGTATAGCCGAATTTTTCGTAAATGAAGCCGTAATTTCAGTATGTTACTTGCACATATGTGATGTTTAGCGGAGAGTTAGATTTATATGTATTTATACAAAAACGCCTGAAAATAAGTGTTACTGAACTTCTGATAGTTGCAGCTGTAAAGACACCGGAGTGATAAAATAACGATTTCAAAGCTGGCTTTAGGATAACTTCCAGACTATAAATATTTTTCCTGCATGATCCCAAACGCCACTGAGATATAGTAAACTGATAATTACTAAAGCGTGGGGAAGTGTGTGTGTGTGTGTGTGTGTGTATATATATATATATATATAATTTTAGAAAACTGCATGCTTCTCTTTGGTGCTTTGTCACATTCTGTTCAACAGCCTTACTAAAACGGAAATACACTGAAGAGCCAAAAAAAACTGTGGTACACCTGCCTAATATCGTGTAATTTACAACAAAACTGCCATCACAACGCGTGTGTTTGGATTCGCGTCCTCTGCTCCTGAAGTTTTCCCCGTATTAAGCGTCAAGAATTACTGTTAACTTCTGATTCAAAGTAACTATTCATGGCCGTACATTGTATGTGAATGAAACCCCGAATGGCGCGTTCCGAAAGCAAAATAATGCGTAGTGTTTCACAAACTAAAAATAGGCCTCTATTGGCTGCGAATAAGCAAAACAGAAACATCCCACATGAAACTAACTCGTTTCCACGAAAAAAAAAAAAAAAAAAACCTGCTAAAGAAATAAGTTTTAGTCGGAACAAGTTCCGAAAACGTTCATGTCACATTGTCTAAAAATAAAACGTAACCTAAGGACATGCGTTAAATAGGAAATGAAGTTAATAAAAAACTGAAACTTTCATTATTATATTTAAAGGGAATTCTGAAAATGTTGAATATAATTACAAATACGTGAAATAAGCATGTTACTTGTACAGTAAACTCATTACAGTCTAAAATATGAAATGTATTTTATTTACTACATTAAAAATTACATATTAAAAATCTTTAACAAAAATTTCAAAGCAATATGTTATCCCGACAGCATGGCGAACACATTTAACACTGCATATAACGAACTATAAATAACTATTGTTTGAATGTATTCCAAACTCACAAAACAAAGCCTATTTCATTTAGGTTTTCATTTCAAATTACACAAGTTCGTAGCAATGTTGAGTATTAACAATATTCAATTTGTAGGCGATTAAAACATAAACAACCCAAAACCTATTTGTTAAATGGAATTGGCAGAATACCAAATGACCTTATTTCCACTAAATTTTTAGTATATACACTGAAATAAGTTGTATTATCTCGTATTTTGAAAATTGCCTTGCAAAAATAGTTAACAATTAAAAACACACTTTAAAATCCCACACCACAAATGATAGTAGTTTTCACATACAGTTATTTACATATGGAAAGAATTAAAACGGTTAAACTATCACAAAGATGGTCATTCTCCAAATGTAAAAAATATTGGGTTTCAAGACAATGAAGAAAAAGTAAATGCTACTTACATACATATCAAAACTCTTGGTGCGAATACCTGTGAATGAATTATTTTAAATTTCTGCTGTATAAATCCTCTTCAACAATTTTTGGTATCTCGTAAAGGAAGCCCTTTAGGGTACCGAGGGTCTACAAGTTCAGGCAGCATAAAATCCATGTAAAAACAGTTCCATTTTTGCACCATTTTTTATTTCCAAAATTCTATGTCACGCTCAATTTTCTGGACAAACATGCCAGAGGGAGTCGAAATGAAGAAATAGCACCCCTGAATTGTTTACATATATCTATCACCTTCTTTCAGACAAAGTTCTCCCGATTCAAGACGACAGAACTTTATTTTATTTTGTTATATTGCTCATTGGGGAGTGACGTGTGAGGCAATGAAAAGACACTTGACCTCGACAATGGAATAACTGTCTAGCATACCATATGGGGTAGATGCTAACCAAGGCATATCTTCATCGACAAACAACTGACGCCATCACAGTTTTACCTAGTGCCTTTGCTAGTTCAAGAACTGAAGGCTCTTTTTCCAATCCGTACTTCTTGGCCTTTGTTCCACAAAAACTGTTGTAAATGAGATATATCACAGTTTTTTTTTCTCTTGGAGTCGACTTAATTTTACAAATGCGTCCGAAAGATGAAGCTGTTAACCGTTTCGATTGTTCTGTTAGCCAAATATGAGAATTGTACTGTGCTATTGTGTCGGCCTGAAGAGAATTTCTGTCACAGTTACAAAGGCTCAGCTTTTGCAGAAAATTTACTTTTTGACTCCGAAATTCTTCCTTGGTCATTTCAGGTTCTGAATTAACATTACCATAGTGACAGTCTGGACCAGCNCTTTTTGACTCCGAAATTCTTCCTTGGTCATTTCAGGTTCTGAATTAACATTACCATAGTGACAGTCTGGACCAGCCATGTTTAACTTCTTAAGTTTAAGTTATTTTAGGGTTTCCTTGTTGTCATTTTCACTTTTTCTGCTTTTTACGAATATTGTTGGTGCAATATAAGCCTGGGATTTGAAGTGTCATTTATTTGTGAAGAACCCTTTGAGTTTCCCTTCACTGTTACGTTCGATAACATAGATATTGCATCTTGTATCGTACCCACCTCGCAAAGAAAAGTTCACTCTCTTACCTCCAACAAATTTGCAAACAATCGAGTTGAATCTTTCAACATCATTTGTAGAAACTTGTGAACAAGGCTACTGGCGTGATGGGCAACGACGTTCTTCGCTGAAATTATTTCATCCCGCATTTCAACTGCTTTCAGTTCCTCCACTACACATACTTCGCCATCCTTTGGTCCTTTGCAATAATAACCACTTTCTTGGCATCTTCCATGATCACAAAAAACATGGAAAGGTCCATTATGAATGTCCTTTCGCAATCCATTTATTCTTTCTTGCAAAGGAAAATTGCTGCGTGCTCCTGTACTTTGTGGCACTTGTCACTGCGACGCGAAGACGCAACTGATGGTCAGGATCTACCACCCGTCTGACTGTAGCAGGCACCGGACCAACAGTATTTTCAGTGTAAGAAGCGATGTCTCTCTGTCTGCGGTTGTAGTTTCTCATTGCATGATTGTTACATTCAATTTTTGTGATGCTGAAATTTGGTCCATATGTTTGATTTGCGATCACCTGTTTCATCACGCTACTGTCGCCATCACCTGTACATACGAGCAAAACAGTGTTTTAGTTAAGGCGTAACGTTCTTATAGTATGGAATATAATTTTTTTTGTACTTTTAGAGTTTGTTAATCATATTGTGTAAGTGAATAGAAAAGTAAACGGGGTTTGTCAAACCCGCAACTAAAAAGACACTAATACAAATATTATCTTTTATTTGTTAAATTTGCATTTTTACAAATTTTATTTACACAATTGTGCCTTTATTGCGGTATATGTTTACATTAAAGTGACGTGGTATTTGTTGTTTTGCTGCCGCTGGAATATATCATTATTGTTCAACATGTGTGGTGGTATCGGTATAATACTTTGACCCGCATACATACAGTATTTTATGAAAACACTGTATCACGTTGAACTCATTTTATAAAAAGNGGTATAATACTTTGACCCGCATACATACAGTATTTTATGAAAACACTGTATCACGTTGAACTCATTTTATAAAAAGTCAGAAATAGAAGTTTATTAAAAGTTTAACACGCTGTTTTATTATCGCGTTAAGTTACAGTAACGTTAAACTCCTTGTAGTGATTTCCGTGAAATAAAGATCATTATATATGGAAATACACTTGGAAATATGATATGAAAACACACATGTATAAACAGCACTCCCAGAATATTTTCAAACACGAATAAAACCTACCTGGTACAATCGAAATATTTAACTCTCCCTTTATTCTACTTTCGTTTCCTGCGATTTGCGTGCAACCGTACCCTGGTTTTCTTCTCTCGTCTTCTCTTATCGTCAACACCTTTCATTCTTTCAGTGGTGCAATACAATTACTCAAAAGAAAAAAACTAAATTTTTTTTACCTATCAGAAAGAATTCTTTGGCTCCTTCACATGTCTCGACTCACACGCGCTTACTGCACATCCTGTGCGGCGAGGAGGGGCTGCTTAGCGTGCCAGAGCTGGTCCTTTACTCTCCCAGCCCTTGCCGAGCAAACTGGGGCGGTCAGTGGCCAAAGAGAGCGCCACCTGATGGATACCGAGTAGGTGCAAAACATGCCGCAGAAATACGCGTTTCTCTCGAAATTAATTTATTGCGGTGACCCTATCATTTTACTTGTGCAAATGCTGACCAAAACTTCATCGCAGTCCCCTATACGATGGGGACTGCAACCTTAAAATACAACAGCTGGCAAGAAAAAAAAATTATATATATATATATATATATATAGCGATTTTGAAGACCTTCAAAATTATGTTTTCTTGGCGCGGGGTGCCTTGGAAATGGTTTGCAGGTCTATACTGAAACGTGATTTCTTTTCTTACGAAAACAGATTGCGAACACATCCAGCAGTTTCTGTGGTAAACGTGCATTTCAGACACACTGCAACGCCGTTCACTCATAAGGTAAACGGGTGCCTTAAAGGTGCCGTCCGAAATCATATTATGTGGGATATTATGAAGCGTACTTGCGTTAGAGGTACAACATTTGGTATACGAATTAATTAAAACCACGACCTTGGAAAAAAATTAAGGAATGGTACGTCGAACTCACCCCCATCATGTAAAAAATAGCAGTTTTCACCCTGTTATTGTATACGTTTGTACCTTGAGTAAAATTGATGTTTGATGCCATCGTATTAATCAGTTTATCGTAACTAGCCAAAAAGGTACCCTTGTTGCAACTCTCTAGGAACCACCGTTTTCGTGTAAAACACACGCAAAGATTTCAGTTGTAGTAATACTATGGCCTGGTGGGTAGGCAACACGTCGTACGCCCGGATAAATGAACACATTCAGGCTGCAATACGGCGTCGCACACTGAATAATTATCGCCAAAAACAAACAGGCAGCAAACAAATTGTAATTAGTAAATACGCTACACCTACGTTTAGTTGTGTTTGGTGGCATATTATGAAGCAAGAGAGTAGAACCTAAGAAAAAAACGTTTCAATGCAACGTTAGGCAGTTTCACAGAAACATTTTGTCTTAGTTTATACCCCCTTGCTTCATAATATGCCACCAAACACGACTAAACGTAAGTGTAGCTCATTTAATAATTGTTATTTCTTTGCTGCCTATTTGCTCTTGGCTAAAATTATTCAGCGTGCAACGCCATACTACAGTATGTTTACCTCAGGGTGTAGGACGTGTTGCCTACCACCAGGCTATAGTATTGCTACAACAGAAACTTTTGTGTGTGCCTTTTACACGAAAACGGTAGGTCCTAGGGAGTTGCAGCAAGAATGCCTTTTTGGCTATTTACGATAAACTGATTAATAAGATGGCATCAAACATCAATTTTACCTCAAGGTAGAAAAGTTTACAATAACAGGGCGCAAACTGCAATTTTTCACAATGAGAGCGAGAACATGCCATATCTTCATTTTATCCAAGATTACAGTTTAATTATGTGTATACCAAATGTTGTACTTCTAACGCAAGTAATTTTCATGATATATTTTCGGACGCCACCTTTAAGGGCTTCTAGAGCCATTATTAGAGATGGACCAAGGGTGCCATATTTCAAATTTAATCTTTTCACGTCAGCAAGCAATTCTCTGACACAGTTTGGTCACATTTTCGAAACACGTATATTAGGGAGATTGCATTTACATGTCTACTTTATTTTTCATATAACGTAGTAACAATACTTTATTTTTGTTTCAGGTAATTCTTGTAAAGCCAGATGGAACAGTAGAGATAATCGTAGACAATTTCTAAAGAAAACAGTTACCAAGAGTAAACAAATTGAAAAAAAAAAAAAGGTATAAGAAAATTTAGCCATTTTAGAGAAATATTCCGATAAAAGAAAAACCATAGGAAAAATTTAAAATAAAAACAATGTAAGTTCTCAAGAGAAAGCACTCCGCTGTGGAACATGACAATGAAGGCAGCAGACAGGATAATGCCAGAGATGGGACTGTATCATCAGCCCACGAGGATTTGGAAAGCCAAACACTGCACACTGCAAACCAGAAAGATACTGCTGAGGATACTGCCCTACCTAATCAAGAAGATTATGTCAGAGGGAGCATTCGCAAATCAACAACACAGCCAAGTTAATGCAGATATCCACAATGGTTCCTTGAAAAATTACTTTCATAATTTCAGGAGCTAAACCTGACTCGTGGAAGAGATTACGCATAGTGTTTGTTGTTACGTACAGTTTGTATAAATAAACTATACATAGTCAACATGTATTATTATTTACCTCAAATGACTAACCGTTTCCTGTTTCTTCAGTTGTTGCATTTCTTCTTCATATCTAGAATCACAGCAATAGCTGCTAGCTCTATGGCTGAAAACTTCGCCATTTAGAAAATGATTGATGTGAAATGGACTGAAATGCACGGATATGTGAGAACAACCATCCCAAATACGGCATGGATGGCACCGAGAAACTGGCACGGTACCAACACATCACTGATAAGTGTAATGGACCTTTAGAATTTGTGTTTGATCTAAGTAGAGTGAAAGTTTGTCAAAAGTCACTTCAATACTAACAAAGTTATGTTCAAGGGTACATATACAACACATACGTCGTAAGAGGGCACTGCTGTCGCTCACGTAGCCTCAGAACAGTGTACTATATGTGATGGGACACTCACGACATTAGAAGCACAAAACTACCAGGGGAGCAACTGATGTTTCAGAAGATGTCGGGTAACACGGCTAACAGACAGGGTTTCTCGTCACGTGGGCTGTTTGTAAAATACTGTGTTGTGGGCAATGGCCTTGTGAAGGGACCCCTACACCTATACGGCATACAAGTTCCTTACCGTCCCATTGAGCGAGATGGTGCAGTAGTACACCTTCGGACTCGATTCGGGAGGATCTGCGCTCGAACCCAGGTCTAGTCATCTTGATTTGGATTTCCCCGATATCATACCAGGCGAATGTTGCGATGGTTCCTTACTACAGGCCATGGTCAATTCCTTTGCAGTTCCTGCTTTCCTGGGCAATTTTTTCAGTTTCTAATTGTCTTGTTGTTGACAAAACACTATTCCCTACCTACCAATGGCCAATGGAAGAAGTAATAATTTGATTGCCTGAAGAAAACGAACAGCCAGTGGCCTCCTTGTATACTTTCCAGCGACATGTACGTAGCAAATTCATTAGATTATGACGTAGACCACTCCTGCGTGATCTGGCACGGCTACTGTCATCACGTCATTGGCCCACAGTCGCTGCACCAGTGCGGCCCGTGGAACACGCACGCTGTGCGTCCCGATGCGTATCCACATCGTTCACTCGGGAACGGGTCATGACCCGATACAGAATGATCCAACCGAGTGCCTGATGGTGTCCCTAGAGAAATCTGTGTAATTAGGATAGGAATCAAGTGTTAGAAAGTGTAGTAAATAGCATTAGAATTTATCGCCACGGGCAAATGTTCGTGAAATTCGCCCTTAGGGGATTGCGTAGTAATAGCAGAATAAATGTACGTCACGTGCATATTTAATGAGGTGTAGAGTAGCAAGGCTAGGCATTTGAAGTGTTCTATATAATTTTACGAGTGCAATTGTGTGTCTAATCAAGCCAATTAGTGACGTGGGAATAATAATTAGTCTTTCTTTCAACCTGACCGTTCCGGTCGTAGAGTGCCCCAAAACTTAACATACCTAAATTTCCCACGTGCTCTGCAAGGCACCACATAATCATGTTTTGTATTTTAATTAGTGCTTAATTAAGAACTCTTAATTCTCTACAGGATTAAGAAAACTAGCTCAGAACGTTTCCGTGTTTTATGTGTATATGTTTCAAGTTCAGCGTTAATTAAATTACCTCGCGGAGTTGAGCGAGCTCTCGGCAAGGACGCCGCTCGCCCGCGCCATCTCCGTCAGTCTGATTCCCCGGGTCTTAGGTGCTGCACGTGCATCGCGTCGCGTCGCAGGGGACTTCCATACTTTGTTCTGAACACTTAACTGCAATACGTTAACGTAATTTACTGGAACTTTTATTTAGTTTACCAGCAGTCTTCTCCGCGTTCGCAGTACCCCTCCGTCAGCTCAATCTACCGACCCCGGAAGTTTAATAACGATTGTAAGTTTTCGCGCCATTCTTGGTCTTCTTGTACAGTAACGGCCGCTGGTAGGCCTTGTGAGTCAGGTCCGCTTTAATTTGCACTGTATACATATAACTGTGTACACTATTCGACAATACAATTTACTTGAGCTAACAGAAACTTGTGATTTCTTCTCATTTTAGTGTTGTATTCCGGGCCCTGGCCCTATCCAGGAAGTCATCGATGCCTCAAGGAGGCATCCTTCATTTATAAGGTAATATTAAGGGGTGCTGGGGAGCCTGAATACCCCGGCTATACATTACGTTTTCCTATAAATTCGTACCACGTGTATCAGGGGATACAGCCACGTGGTCGTTTGGCCCACGATCCTGAGAACTGCGACTTCGTGCTCACCCAGTGAGCTGGCGCCCATCCTATTCGATTGTGTAATATTCCGATTTTTCTTAACATAGTCGCCGGACGACGTCCGCATTACTATCCCCGACGGCCCAGGTAACGTTAGTTACAGTATCTCTAGCAGAAACATTTCGGGTCACCTACCACACATGCAAATCTGTGATCATGACGGCCTAGTATATGTTTTGCCATCAGTCATATTTTGATATTTCTTATATCATACCGTTCACTTGATTTTTTTGAACATCGAACATTCGTTGAACTAGATGGGACACCAGCTTCCTTCATGTATACATGTTTAATTCCATGCCTGAACTGGGCACAATTTTTTTTTTTTTTTGTTGAGGTACTAAATGCATCCTGTGCTATAGGTGGGTGGAACATTCTCCTAACATCATGATGAAATCATCATTTATTTGTCTTTACTCTCTCTCTCTCTGATAAAATTTTTGTTTTAATCCAATGGTTCCTTCTGTTTAATAAATTATGTCGATGACCATTTTATTAATTCATACTTTTTATTATAATTTCATGGTTTCAACTGAACTATCATAAATTTAACTGTGTTACAGTCATAAAATATGAGCCTGTAGGTAGGTTACAGTAATTTAAATCATCATATCTGCGAATAGATCAGCCTGCACACAATTTTATTCGTGTATGACAGTAGGTAAATAAAATCAAATTATTAACTATCTTCAACCAAGACATACTAAATGGTAATTTGTGTTAAACTCTACCTGCTGGACCCCATATCTGGCCTGGCAGCTAGGAATCTGGCTGGTGAGCTCATAATACTCAGCGAGCAACACCACATACGTACCCATAAGTATATGTGAAACATGTTGTTCGCCTTTCCAACAAAGAAGCACCCAAACATTCTTGCACCATGGCACCCACTTACACAGATGCACATTGTCCCTCAAAATAGTCACCGTTGGTCGCTATGTATGTCTGCCAACTTTGGTATAACTGTTGGAAACACGGCTGAAAGAAATTGGCACAAAGACTCTGTATGGCTTCTCTTGTTGCAGTTATTATCTCCTCAGCTGAATTAAATCTACACCCACATAGTTGTACCTTCAAGTAGGGAAAGAGAAAGAAATTGAACGGTGCAAGATCAGGTGATTATGGAGAATAAGGCAAAACACTGACCTGTTTCCTTGTCAGTTCATCTTGGACAAGCACAGAGCGATGTACGACGTTGTGTAGCAATAGCCAGTTCTTTTTACTCCACAGCTCAGGAGCTTACAACAATTGCATCACTTGGATGGCAAAGAATCTCCACAGAGTGGGTCATGCTAATAATGTGGTAATGTACTGTGACAACTAAATGAACACAAGGCAGATAATACTGTGTATTGAATCATTACAAACATCTACAAAGGTCCTACCACGGCGTGCTAGAAGAATGGCATTGTGTGTTGCCTATCTACCAGGCCACTCTCCAGTTTTGAAATGCCTGCATGGATTTCTAGAAAACTGTTCACCTAAGAGTGTTCCAAGAAGTCAACCTTTTCTGTTAATTTAGAAATATTCAAAAACTATTTGTCTTAGCAAATTATTTACAGCTTGGTGTTACAAAATTCCACACCACCTTTACTTAATGAAGGGGGATGATTTTATCAACTGCATTTTCAGAGGTGTAAGATATCAGTTATACAAATCACTATTCACCGATTTGTTGAGCCGTTGCGGTGAGTAGTCTTTAACCGTTCAGCCATCGTGGTTCCCTTACTGATTTGTTCCTTAATCGCAAATACTTTTATATTTTTTACTAAATGCATTTCAAAAGTAGATTTTTTGGCAGCATATACACCTTTGTTAAAAGTATTACCACAGTATTTATGTACATGTGCTTTGTACAAAATGAACATAATAAAACAGTAATAGAAATATTAAATTTACACAGGATACATACTGCATACATTGCACAGATGGGAATACAGTATTCTGTGTGATCAGATGATTAGAAATTAGTGAATTAAATGTCACCACATAGGCATATTTTGCATAAAATATTAATGCTCGGGTACAATAGATTCCTGGTAATTTAAAATTTATGATCCTTTTTAAACTACTGTGCATACACTATATGCATACTTGGGAGAGTTAACAAAATAGTCTAACTAATTAAAGTTAAAGTAAGAAAAAGTTAACTGATTAAAGTTAGAAGTTAAAACCCATCCAAATTAACTGATTAAAGTTCAAGTTAAAACCAAAATTAACTGATTAAAGTTCAAGTTAAAACCAAAATTAACTGATTAAAGTTAAAAGTTAAAGAACAAAAAAATTTTTTACATTTAAAATAAAGTCTTGAAAAGTTTTTTGCCGATGTTCATTCAAACATAAATAAAAAAAAACCATTTAGTCCTAGAAAAAAATTTCCACAACTTGGTTGCTGGATGTCGAATTTGTTACGGTTACTTATCAAAATGATATATTAACAATATTCTACAAAACCACTTTAAATAAAATTTCTAAAATACTCTCTTAGCATAAAACCGGACCAGTGCAACAACTACAAAAACAATCAAAATGTGCACACTACACGAGGACCAACTGTGCAACAGTGATTTTTGTGTAGTGAGACATTGTATCAATAGATCACGATGGCGGCATCTCGTCTACCTCACAGTTGCGTTGCATGTGATTAACGATCATCTTCGATTCAGTACATAATGTCAGTGTATCAATCTGTATATTGTGGTGTGCAACACGTTGGCCATCAAATACGTAACATATTTTTAAGAAGTTCGTTGAGATATTAATAGCATTCTCATATATTTAGTTATCATCGGCCTCCAGGCAATTGCAAAGTTAACAACGTTAGTTTTAATGGTTAACCAAATATTTTAACGATTAAAAGTTAAATGTTAATTAGTTTTGAAATTAACTAATAAGTTAAAAATTAAACACTTTTTTTAAAGATTAATTTTAATAGTTAATTTTTTTGATTGTTAATCTCAAGTACGACTATGTGTTTGTATTAACTGTTGTATTTCAGAAGATTTATCAAAATTAACTGGTGTACCATCTAAAAAATGTAAAGTCCCAAGTAATTGCGTATATAAATTTAAATTTGAAGTTGACCTACAACGTAATGGTAAGAAGTAAGGTTATTGATTAAAATAATAAATGAAAATAAATGGATTGTTAAGCTGGATTTTACAGACACTTTTCATATCTCGGATATGTGAATTTCATACACCTCTGTGATCTTCACAAGATAAAACTTCCATGGGATTCAAGCACAGGTCCTAGCACACCATAAACATAGCATTCAACTAACTGCACTTTGGAAACTAGCAATGAGCAAAGTGTTGAGCTTTACCACAAAACCTTTAGCAAATAATTGTCAGATGATATTGCGCACTGTAAAAACAAGTTGCAGGCAGCACAAAACAACAAGAGGTAATAAACTAGGGTGTATGTAATTATAAGCAATATTTGCTGTAACAATAAAGGACTCAGATTAGATACCTATTTCCAGTTTTTCTTCTTCTCTATATTGAATACAAAAATTATTTTCACGTTATATTTTTCCTTCTCCTTCATATTTCATGTACTACATTCCAGAATTATCGGTTTCGCTTGCTACAACCTAGTGATTATTACTTGACTATTTTCTTGGGCAAAATGTGCGTTTTGAAGCATCCAAACTGGAAATGCACTTAAATTAATAAATTCTAGCAAAATATTTGAAGTGTTACAAAATATATGCTTTTTTATTTCATATGCAACATAAATTGTATTTTTCTTACAAATTTGGTGGTGCATGTACTACTTCTAATGGGTTTTGCATTTTTACAGTTGGGTGAGTGCTCCATTGGAATCCATTCTCCTTCTCCCTAAGTTTCAATAATTTAGTGCTAAAGTTACCACACTAGTGAGTGTATCTATTAGAAAATAATGATGGACCATATTTGGTAGATATTTAAGACACTTACAGATCCAGATATCAAGGGTACAAAAAAAGTTTGAAAGGTTTTATTTTATAAATGTTTTTTGATATTGTATTGCAAAAAGGCAGTTTACAGTTAATGGAGTGGAAAAAAACCCTTCACAGCGAGCGATATTAAAACAAAGATGATTGAAACAATAGAGACAATGCTCAGAAAATGGTGCTGGCACACACTGTAATATAAGAAAAATAATTAATAAAAGAATGGACATTAAGGGTTTATGGTGTGCTAGAAATCTAGTAGATATTTTCCGTTATAGTGTTTTAATTTTTTAACTAGCCAAATTTTGTTAAATGGACATTGTTTCACTGCAATATTTAACACTAAACATTTTGATATTCAACAGCCCTAACTACAAAGTAACCAACTACCAGCGGCCAGCAAATAGCCACCTTCTAGTACCAGTATCCAGCACAGAACCCCTGCGGTTCTGATCACCCATCAAAACCCCCGAAGAGTCGACGAGTACACCTTTGATGTCAATTCACCCTTACCACATTTACAAATCAAGTGCTACCCCCAGTCCCTTTAGGACATTACAGAGTGCCCTCAGCTTTTGATGCAGTCTTTCTCTTAGATTCACTTTATTTAAGCCAGTCTTTATTTGCTATTTTAATTTTGATGGGCCCCTTCTCCTGTTCCTAGTTCAATTCCATTGGTAGCCTAGAGATTGGCAAAGCGCAGGAAATAGTACAAGTCACCAGGTATATTTTTTCGATAGTAAACACGTTGCAGTTTAACCTCGGTGTATCATTTCTGGGGTGAACTTCATACCTCTCTTCAATCTTGGTAAGCGTCACCCCTAAAGGGAACGGTGGGGGACCGCGGTATTGATCCAACTTTCTGAATCTTGAGTACGACCATAGACTGTCCCATAACCGAGGACAGTCTGTGCGTCAATAGGACACACACATTCAAAGGCCACCCATACTGTGGACAAGGTACTGAGAAGTACCTGGTGCATAGTATAGTAGTCTCCTACTAGCAAGACTACATGACGAAGCAGTTAGGCTACCTGAGTCAGTTAACCCACTCCATCCACTGTGTATAGACCTGCCAGACGGAGTGACAGGCCTGACAAGGAGTGACCTAACCACCTGTGCGTAAACCTTCGCTAGGGAACTGTCACCTGCCCCTTCATTGTGGAGGTGAACTGTAGCCCCATCCTGTTCATGCCATTCACCCGTAGAATTAGCATATGGTGGAGCGACCGTACGACAGCTACTGTCCGTGTGGCTGGCAAACCTCAGAGTAACCAACCTATACCAGTCTTCAGCTGTATAGGTCTCACTTCACAGTGCATCTGTCAACTGCTTTGGACCACTGATCAAGACACCTGGAGCAACACACCCAATCGTCGTCTGCACACAGCAGAGCCTACCCTTGCTCTGGGGATCGCCTCATTACTATCTCTCTGCCCTCAACCTCCAGCACCCAGGTGCCGCCCGTCACCTGCCCAGCCAACCAGAACCTGCTGCCGCTGCATAACCTCCACTGGACATCCCTGCCACCAGCCATCCCTACACGAGAATCGTCTCAACGACAGCAGATCTCAGCAGCCCTTCAAGCCCGGGTGAGACTTGGGAAAAGTAAGCCAGCAACCGCAACTACCCCAGCCATCAAGAGGCTACACCTCACATAGTCTGACTTCGAACCAAGCAGACTGCCTGCCCGTCCGACCCTATCTAGGTTATCTATTAAGGCCAAGCGCCAAATTTTGTAGATTCTGCCGCACTAGAGCTTGTCTCGAATCTGCTGTCCTTGACCTGACACGTACTGAATCCTTGTTCCTGTATGACGTGTACCACAGTTGCATTGACATGAAGTAACAAAGAATTCCTATCAACAAAATTATTTAAATTTTAAAAAATTGTGTTTGTATTTAAGGAAGATAATAGAATTAACTAATTAGTTGCCTGCGTATTTAACTGTCATGTAATAGTAACAAATGATACTAATCTAATGTACACATTTTTTTTATCATTTCAACTTTTGTTTTATTTTGTGCCAAGACACTTAAAGAGTGACATTAACTAACTTCAATCCAGTACAGATTCAGCGTATTATAGCTGGAGCTGATTTTTCTTTACTGAAAAAAGGGGGTGAGGAGAGACTAGTTTAATGACTTACATGAGAGAGCATTGCATTTCGATTATTCGTAAAACGCAATAATTACTTTAAAGTCCATATTGTTTTGATGGAGCAAAGAAAAATTTTACTTATACGGAAATAACATTAAAATGATAAAAGCTTATAAAGGTTTAACTTCACTGAGAATAAAATGTGATAGATATGTCGCTGTTCATACGGATGTGAGTAATAAACACACACTGTAAACCTTTTTAGTAATGTTAACTTTCGACTCGTATTTTATACAAAATAAATTGTTATTCTCACACTACAATACAGAGTTGAAAGGGCAGTTTTTTTGCCCACATACATTTCAAACATTCTAAATGCATAACTATTTCAAAATACATTATTCATAAAACACATTTACTATTTGTATTCCTAATATTTCCTGACCACGTGTTGTATGAAAATCCATCGATGTTTAATTCTCTAAAATCACGTTTGCCTGCCACTGAAACAAAATAATTTATTTGCAGAACCATTCCCATTTCCCAAAACCAACTAACTTAAACTTGGGAACATAAATATATATATGCTGTTCTTCAAGATAGTTACTAGCAAGGGTTACTGGAAATGACGGATCAGGCTATTATACGAAGCGGCGTGCCGCTATTACGTTTCACTGAAGACACATTGAAAAGGCACAGACAACCGAAATTATTTAATAAAAGTAAATTCAAAAATAATTAATAACTGTAGGTAAAATATTCCCACAACACAAGATTCAAGCACATTTACAAGACACAGTTTGCACTCTGCTCTAGTTTGTTTCTTTGTGTGTGTTTGGGGAATAAAAAGCTAGTCCTGGCAAAGCAGAACACAGTATCTATTGCATCGCCTGCAAATGTACCTTTTTTTTTGCCGGAGGAAGGGCAAGCAAGCCAATCACAGTCTTCTCTGCATTCCACTTGGCAAAGTTGGGACAAGGCCCTGTCAATTAGAATAAGAAAATCAAATCCGTATCGAAGATACCTAAAGTCTTACAACTTTGATATTTAAAAAAAATGTTCCATATTTAAACAAAATATTTACTACAAGCACACCACATAAATGTACAATAACGATTATGTAGCTTTTCAATNTGTTCCATATTTAAACAAAATATTTACTACAAGCACACCACATAAATGTACAATAACGATTATGTAGCTTTTCAATTTATATATTGTAGAAACATGTGATAGGTTACATATACTTTCATTTTGATTGTGGTAACACAGTATTCTATATGTGGCCTTCGCAAGTGTTATTTCATATCAAGTCCATTTTCATGGATATTGCATGAATCTGTTTATAAAGTAGTATTTCATCTATGTGATCACGATTCTTGTTCTCTTAAATGCAATTGAGATGGCAAAAAGTGTGTATAAATGACGAAATCAATAATTTTGCCCAGAAAACGTAGACCTGTATTAAAAATAATACAAACAACTGATTGTTGATATCAAGAGCTTCGACTGCCAACATAAAACCAAGTGAACAATCGTAGTTTACTCTGCGTTCCAATATTGGCAGTACCACAGAGACAGAACCTACTTCAGCAAACAAATGAAGAAGGTAACANGGGGGGGGTCACGCACGAACACGTGAACAATAAGTCGAAGGAACATATTTTTCCCGTGGATGTGCGGTAGTGACGTTTCGCTGGCTGAGTGCATACACCACTCGCCGCCTGAAGATGACCTAGCCAGCAAAACATTGCATCTGTGGAAAATGTGTTGGTCCAACTTGTGTGTGTGTGTATCCATGTAATTTCTGTAATGAAATGAAGAAGATAAGGTTCTCTCGTCACACCGTTGAGTTGGAACTCAGTTCTTGTATGCTCCTTGGTTGGGACACGGCTTGTTCAGAGCTACAGCGAAGGGAGCCGTGTTAACTACAACTGCGTTACGACACATACCTTGTACTACTCTTATGTTGAGTGTATATATAAAGCCCACAGAGGACTGGGTAATGGACAAACAATATAAACTTAAAATTTAAATAATAAATCAACTGATATTCTTACAAGACGTCAGTGAAAATGTAGCTTTACTAAAAGTTCTTGAGTGCACTGTTTTTATTCTTTTTTTTGGACAAGTGGAGGACGTATACGTTCATCTAGGACATAATTTTTCTCTGAAAAATTCCATACGTAAAAGTAAAATAATATTTTAATAAAACATGCTATTTTTGCTCTACTATCTATTAAACACAAATGCAAATCTTTGACTTTTTGTCAAATTTGATTTTGCAAATGCATAGATTTTGAGTCAATTCACTGGAACCATCGAGACTGTATTTAAGAAATATAATGTGTAACTTTGCTGCTAAAACCGTGAAAAAATGGTGTAAGTACAATTTTAATGCAATTTTTGCACATATGGAGTGGGGGTAGGCCAGATTANTAAAACCGTGAAAAAATGGTGTAAGTACAATTTTAATGCAATTTTTGCACATATGGAGTGGGGGTAGGCCAGATTAAACCTAATTTCAAACGACTCATTTTAAGTACCAACCATTTTTCTAGGAACGTGAAAAGTCGTAGTTTTGAGAGCATAAAAACTGAATTAAGTAGCACTTACATTTTATTTTCAGCACTCCAAAACTGTATAATACATGTATACATAAAGTCTGACAAATAATTTAACAAATGTACTGATGGAATGACACAGAAAATTTACACATTCCACTGCAACATTACAAAACTGGAAACATATATAGAGATAATGGAAAATAGCATTTATGTAACTGCAGTTTACAGNTCCACTGCAACATTACAAAACTGGAAACATATATAGAGATAATGGAAAATAGCATTTATGTAACTGCAGTTTACAGCATTTATTAGAAGCTCTATAGTATTTATTAGAATCTATAAATTTTACAGACCCGTGACATTGAACCAATGCTTCCCCTATGAGAAAATAACTTTTTTGCTTACAAAATTGAGCAGCTGCACCATACTAGACAAAACTGTACTGGAATATTAACAGAACAAAAACTAGCANTTTTGCTTACAAAATTGAGCAGCTGCACCATACTAGACAAAACTGTACTGGAATATTAACAGAACAAAAACTAGCAGATGAGGAGACATCATTCAGAAGGTTTTCCATTCTTCAATTTTTAGTACACATGGCGTAAGCATTGTTCCTCACACGGACCCAAAACAATGACAAGTTTTTAATGATACAATCATGTCTTGTGAACAAATATCAAAACTTACCATGTAGTTACTGCATTAGCTTATGAGCGATATATGCACACATTAGCTCTTAGTAGGACCACAGGTAGACCATTAGTTGAAACTGGTCACCATTTTTTTTTTTGTTAACTGTGATATAAGGGAGAGGAAGTTAGAAGGGGCGGGCATTATATCTATGTACATATGTACTGTACACATTTACATTTATGACGCCAACTCANTAAAACCGTGAAAAAATGGTGTAAGTACAATTTTAATGCAATTTTTGCACATATGGAGTGGGGGTAGGCCAGATTTAACCTAATTTCAAACGACTCATTTTAAGTACCAACCATTTTTCTAGGAACGTGAAAAGTCGTAGTTTTGAGAGCATAAAAACTGAATTAAGTAGCACTTACATTTTATTTTCAGCACTCCAAAACTGTATAATACATGTATACACAAAGTCTGACAAATAATTTAACAAATGTACTGATGGAATGACACAGAAAATTTACACTCCACTGCAACATTACAAAACTGGAAACATATATAGAGATAATGGAAAATAGCATTTATGTAACTGCAGTTTACAGCATTTATTAGAAGCTCTATAGTATTTATTAGAATCTATAAATTTTACAGACCCGTGACATTGAACCAATGCTTCCCCTATGAGAAAATAACTTTTTTGCTTACAAAATTGAGCAGCTGCACCATACTAGACAAAACTGTACTGGAATATTAACAGAACAAAAACTAGCTGATGAGGAGACATCATTCAGAAGGTTTTCCATTCTTCAATTGTTAGTACACATGGCGTAAGCATTGTTCTTCACACGGACCCAAAACAATGACAAGTTTTTAATGATACAATCATGTCTTGTGAACAAATATCAAAACTTACCATGTAGTTACTGCATTAGCTCTTAGTAGGACCACAGGTAGACCATTAGTTGAAACTGGTCACCATTTTTTTTTTGTTAACTGTGATATAAGGGGGAGGAAGTTAGAAGGGGCGGGCATTATATCTATGTACATATGTACTGTACACATTTACATTTATGACGCCAACTCAATTTTAACTTTAGCATTTTATACTGAACTCTACTTCACTTGACTTGAAACTGTAAAAATCAAACTCGCCCATCACTAGTAATTAGGATTTTCCACTTATGCATGTTTCAATACAGAATATTACTTGGTAGTTCACTAGTACTTCGGTCCCACAAAAAATGCTTGATAGCTTCACAGCTTCCCTTAATAAAAATTAACACAGCAAATAAAAACTCTCATTACAGCGAAAATGTTTTTCCTTAGTTTCTCACAGCCATTCTGAACTTTTTAAGATTTCCTAAAGGACCTCATAAAAATTAAGTGTTGTTCACATTTCATTGTTGATTCATTAGCTAGGTAGCTGGTTCTCAGTCAACAAAACATTTCTTACACAAAGCTTCGAAAAAACATAATGCCTGCCCAAATTAAGTTGATGTACATTTAACATCTATTAAGAACAAGAACATATTGTGCAAGTAAAAATTACACAGTGTCACATGTGGCACATTGATACGCAACGAGCAGACAAGAAAACAATGTATGGTAAGATGTGCTTTAAACTGTTCCGTAACAGTGAACTAAATATACCAAAGAATCAATCAATGGGAAAATATGTATGTACATAGGCATGGTTACAAATAATCCTGCAAACAACAATGCATTATCAGGCAAGCATTACGCCAAGTATGACTGCAAATATTTAATAAACCATTTTAGCCAATATAGAAGATTCCAGACTTTCATTTTGATTTCAGCAAAATATTACAAAAGCTCAAGTAGTACTTTCTTGCATGCTCATTTTCTTAACAACTACATTTATTTACTTCTGTACACCCAATTATTTTCTCTACTATATTACTGAAGTAACTAAATAAATATAAACCTAAAATAATGGCAAAACTCCTTCTGTAATAAAGACTATATGGTTAACGTTCCTTGTTTTTTCAACCATTCTTCCAGGAATGTATTGGAGCTTTTATTTCTTCATTTTGCAGTCCACTCCCATGACATATTTTTGAGATATGAACAAAGGAAATATTATTTTTAATAATGTTACACACTTGATATAACTAAAATTACTAAAATTCCACTGCCACAAGACCATTTCAGTTACATTTATGGTTTCGTAGCAGTGCTGGCTTCTCAAGCATGTTACAGCCAAACATTGTTAATAAAAACCTCTTCAATAAAAGTTTTAATTCATAAAAAGTGGTCTTATTCCCCCTTGGAAAGCGATTGGGAAATTAATATTAATTTATATGCCTAATAAAAAACACTTGCTAATTTGTATTACAATGTAATTTCAAGTTCATTGGTAAAAAGAAGTCGTCGTCGTGGTAATATCATCTTATTTTCAATTGTGCTAAATCACAAAAACATTTTTTATAATTATTGGTTTACAAAAATCTGTTAATACAAACCTCATTACAAAATGGAAAAATTCAGGTAACCTGAGATTTTAAGTAGTTTCACTGTTCAAGTCTTTACTATTTTAATTTTATTCAAATTATTATTCTAATATATTAAGTTTTGAGCATTAGTTCAAAAAGTTTGCCTTTATAAGAATACTTTACCTTATGAATCTGGAGCCATTTTATACTCAAGGCTGGTTGGTATGTATGTATATATGACAAACACAGTCATTTCTTAAATATTTCTACCAAATACAGTTTAAATTTCCAGTGAACATACTGATGATGTTCCACACAAGCTGCTATGTGTAAGTGACCCCACATTGGTTGACAATTTTGTGTAAATATGTCAGTTTTTAGTTTTCTTCTTTCAAATCTTGTAACTTGTTTTACTAGCAAATAAACATAACCATTTGTAANTTTGTAATTCTCGTGCAGTGCTTTTTTAGGTACGTTATTAGTATTGCCTTACAATAATAAAGCTTCTCAGCCATATGTTAATCCACCACTTATATTTTCAAGTGAAATGTTCAATATTTCCAATGTGATAGTGTGATGCGAGTATGCATGCACGTACACAACAGAAGACGTGTTTCTTGTTAACAAAGTACCAGTTATTGGAGGTGCAAAATGAATATGTTGTCATTTTTGATTGCATACTTATTCCATAGTTTATACGAGGCCAAAATATGTACAGCAAACCTTCAATATCCTCAATATCCTGGACCTTGTTACCATCTTATTCCAGACTGAACATCTCAGAGAGGCAAACAAAAATTAATGTGTGTGTGTGCTGTGTGTATGAGCGCATGGNTAAAAATTAATGTGTGTGTGTGCTGTGTGTATGAGCGCATGGATATGAGAGGAAGGAGGAGGGAGAAAAGGAAAAATTTGGTAAATTATTGAGGCTCAAAAAATTATACTGAACAAACATCAAACTGTTATTATTCATCAGCACTACATTTACTAAATGTATATATTTGCACAAGCAAAATCTACAAGGAATGCAATGAGAGAAGTCACATTTCAAATGAAAACAGCCGGCCAGCAGAGATGTGGCAACAGAGCCCACTGTTACCTAGGGTCTACTGTGTACCATATAAGAAGGCCACATTTTTGACAGTTGACAATCGCCGTGTCTTTTCGTTTATGTATCCATTCGCCATCAACTGGCGTGTTAAGAATAGGCTTTGATGTGGCGAGTCAGCGCGTCCAGGAGGTGCTGCTCCGTGTGGCAATTGGTGAACTGCTTGGGTGGCGCTGCATTCGTAAACGGAGCTTGGTGGACGTGTGTAGGGTCGTTCGTAAACGCGGTACACGAAATATATGTTACTTTAAAAATTATACAGAGCTCGCGGGAAAATAAAATTATTTGTATATGCGCGTGAATACGTTATTTTAAACAACAAAACTATAATATGTTTCTGGGTGTAGTTCGGGATATGGATAACAGATGGCATGGAAGGGCATATTGCAAATGATGGTGCGCTTTTAACTCACAAGATGGCAGCACCTGGTTTGAGAGTCTGGAAACTTTGGATTTTTTCGTCACATTTGGATACGTATCGTTTTATTGTGCATCTCATTTTGAACACCTATACATTACTATTTTATCACGAAGTTTCGTTTCTAAAACTAAAAACTGCTGTTTTATGACCACGTAAAATAAAATGTATTAATTAATCTACGAACTCTTTCTTATCCGCGTATCTTCTGCTTGTGTGATGTGCTTCGGCACTGCTCTCAGAATAGCCAACGTAATATTAACTTTTGTTCGTTCGTGCATCAGCTGATACAGGATTTTGTAAATGGCAGGTTATTTGTTTTCAATATATTAAGTTGCCACTCACTGACTGTCAGAAAGTGGCCTTCTTATATGAAATGAACTATATTTCCCTCCCACTCCCTTTCAAGGTCTGGCACATAAAGTCAACATAAACATGCCATGTCATGCTGCGTGCCAAGGCAATTGCCTGTCAGAAGCTAACACAATGGGATCAAAAATATAACTTATGACCGAGTGTTGCTGAGAAATTTCTNAGGCAATTGCCTGTCAGAAGCTAACACAATGGGATCAAAAATATAACTTATGACCGAGTGTTGCTGAGAAATTTCAATAAAAATTCACATGCTTATGTTTAAAGGGAAGAAGAAGAAAAAAGAAAAAAAGGAGACAGATTATTATTTTTATACTCTGTGTAAGATTGTCGCAAATTACAGTTGAACAAAAACAATTACTGAAAATTATTTGGCATCAAGTAAAACACTTAACAGATTTTAATTTTTAAGCTTCACTTAAAATTTACTATAAAGTTCTGGAACTAATGTTTTTGCAAATGCTAACTGTACATATGGCAGTAAGTAGAAAGCCGATTATTTGAATGTCGGTTACACGGACAACCAGTTATCGTTTTAAAAATAAAGAGAATAGAAAAAAACAAAAGTCTNGATTATTTGAATGTCGGTTACACGGACAACCAGTTATCGTTTTAAAAATAAAGAGAATAGAAAAAAACAAAAGTCTCTTTCATCACAGCATTTCCCTTACCCGTGGAGGAGAGATAAGCACTTGTGTTGGCTCTTGTGATGTGCCCTTTCACATGTTGTTCATAGTAAACACGCCCAGGAGAGGGGTAGTATTTGTTAACTGATTTAATTTTATGTACAGTTTTTTTTGGTTAAGCTTACTATGTTCTATACATGTGTAATAAATTTAACGTTGTGTGAAAATAATTTTTTACAAATTCTTTTATCTTCATTTCCAACATATTTCCGTTATCCAGAATTTCAATTATCCGAAGTTGCTTGGAATTATGACCATGTACATATGGATTGGTTAGAATTTTAGATCAGTAGTAATTTCACGGCAGAACTTTGTGTAGTTTGTGTGAAGAGACCCATTTTAAATTTCCCGCGATCCTGACTTGGTGCGCATTCGTCAATTGTCAATGCTGTCTCAAGTGTTGGCAGTCCTGAACTACAGGAAGAAGAGGGCACTTTCGTGTTGGACATCATGGCGGTAAGTTGAGTCGTGTGCAGCTGCCGCCTGACGGTTGTTTTCTCGCTGAAATTTGTTATACAGTCCACTAGTGGCAATTTAAATTTAGTAGTGTTAAATTCGCCACAACAGAATTACCTTCGGTCCCTATTAGTCCAGATAATCGACTTTCTCCTGTATGTTATTTTGCAGTAAATTCCACTTTGACACTTGTAGACTATTCATAAAACTTTCCAGTTATTGGTCACAAAAATTTAAATTTCTAAGGTAAATTTCAAAGTGGACAAAAAACCCCAAACAGTATGGCTGTCGTTCAGAACAACTGAAGTAGAAGGATACATTCACAAAAGGACAGTGGTGCTGCTTTCATATTAATGACAAAAATGGCCTTTGTGGCTAAGAGAGACAATACAAATACATTCAATTTCATAAGGCTTCCAGCTCTGTCGAATGTGCAAAATTGGGATTAAAAAAATGTATAACAATATGTACTTTGCTTTGAAGAGAGAAATACATACTAAGGTTAAACACAACTACTATGCGAGAGCATGGGTCTTTTTACATTGGCTCATAATGAGCATATATTGATACATGCAATATATTGATACAAGCACATGTTTTCCTCTTATTCTGAAAAATGAATAAATAACAACCAATAACAAGCCCCAAGTTTTTCACTCTTTCATAGTACCCCTGACTGGCCACATGTGAACATACACACTATCCAAAATTCTAAAAGATGGGGGGCAGGAATCATGTTCACCAGCTACATAGCTTACAACTTGTCCAAATCTCACTGATGATTTGGACACTTTCATCTTGACTCTTCACTTCCTGTACTTCTTACCCCATCCATTCCTAGGGTCTGCTGCAGCAAGGTAACCATGTTTCTTGTGTGCGTTTCTTCATTTTCTGCCACAGAACACAAACTTCAATAATACTTTATTGTCTTATTAAAACAGCAGTAGTCTAAAAACTACAAAAATCTAAAATATAAAACATTAAAAAAAATTAAACAAGTGAAATTAATAATCAATAGAAATCATTAATTCAAAACGTATATTATGTTTTGATAAAACTTAAGTAAAATCAAATCTCAACAATACGACTCCAGTAATAACAATTCCCTCAAAGTAAANTTATGTTTTGATAAAACTTAAGTAAAATCAAATCTCAACAATACGACTCCAGTAATAACAATTCCCTCAAAGTAAAAACCATTTTTTGGGAACAAAAAAAAAGTGAATAAAATTAAAAATTTTAAGGGAAATATACAGAAAACTAAGTTTGTTGCATTTATTTCGGCCACTCAACATTGTGATTATCATCGCCACTCCTGTACAACTCTGAAGAGGGATAGATCTAAAAATAGAAAATAAAAACCATTGCACATTACTGTGCACTTC
This sequence comes from Clitarchus hookeri, assembly GCA_002778355.1. Lineage (NCBI taxonomy): Eukaryota > Metazoa > Arthropoda > Insecta > Phasmatodea > Phasmatidae > Clitarchus > Clitarchus hookeri. The sequence goes on from NQII01005410.1 coordinate 55,935, forward strand.
CATCAAGGTCGCCAATGTTTATCCACGAGATCCTGTTACACACTCCACAGTTGCCCTTTGTGAGGCAGAGTGATGATAAAACCAATGCACTGAACTGCTGAAAGGATGGGATGTAAACCAGCTTGTAGNACTCCACAGTTGCCCTTTGTGAGGCAGAGTGATGATAAAACCAATGCACTGAACTGCTGAAAGGATGGGATGTAAACCAGCTTGTAGGTCAACAACCAGTTCAGGCCCGTTAGCAACAATACATTTTAACATATTAACATTTCTTTAAAATAAATTATTACTTTATGATGGAGCTCTTTATGGCACCTATTATTCTAAAATCACAATTGCCCCCCTGCCCCCTCAAATTGCNTATTACTTTATGATGGAGCTCTTTATGGCACCTATTATTCTAAAATCACAATTGCCCCCCTGCCCCCTCAAATTGCTGTGGTTTGAGGGTGTGTTTCAACAGTATTCTCCTTGGTTCCTGAAAATAGAGGTTACAGTGTATGACATATGCTCACCTCCTGGGTTGTTGATTTCCTTCTCCAACCTGAGCTTGTCCAGGGCAATCTTGTGAATGACCTCTTCTATCGTTCCTTCACTAATCAGTCTTATAACGGAGACATCCCTGGAACACCACACATAANCTTGTGAATGACCTCTTCTATCGTTCCTTCACTAATCAGTCTTATAACGGAGACATCCCTGGAACACCACACATAGCTTGATTGCAGCCATCCAACATAAAAGACAAACTGGAAAATGATTGCACGCACGCACACGCGCATAAATGCAGTCTCACCTTTCTTTACTTTATTGACATTTTTATTCCAAGCAAGTGCGCGCATGCACACACACACGTGCACACACACATTACCATTTGCACAAGGTGCTGCATCTGGGGAGGAGAGAAAGAAGGGAAAAAAAAAAAAAGAAAATTTTTTATCCCCCTCCCCCAATAATTTACCCACAAAGCATACTTTCATTTAAAACACATGACAGCAAAGACTGCAGAAGTACATTCTTAAATAAAATGAAGAAATTAAGGAATATGAGACTCTTTTTATAGCTGGCTAAGAGTTTCCTCAGAACCAGATCAAGAGTGTTGAATTATTCTGAAAGGGAAAAAGAGTGGAATAGTGCAGAAGCTTAGTTGACCAGTGATGAAGGATGGGGAAGAACAAGTGAACTTGCCTTAAGAGTCATAGTACCTAAATGTGTGTGGACAAACACGAGACGTTGCATTGTTTGTTGTCGAGACTCTCAGTAAAAATATTAAATCAGGGTGGCTAGCAGTATCCTTATAGCAAATTCCTGGACTTTTCCAGGTATCCTGTTATTTCCCTGACCAACTTATGCAACAATTATTATAAATATTTTAATGTTTTTCCTAACATAAATTACAAATTTTTTTT